>JAJIBD010027789.1:0-68693 GCA_021461705.1 Cryptotis parvus
TTGAATTAACTGATACTTTGAGCTTTATCACATACATTTTTTTTGGTATGAACTGTTAGGATTTCATTAACTAAACCACTTATAAATGTGTTTCCTATCAATGAGTTCCCATTATATTTTTTCAAATTAAAACTGTCTTTATCCAAATTTAGATAAGTAAAAAATCAGTTTATCTTTTTAACTAATGGCTTCTAACCATTTACAAAATCAAATACTATGGAACTTCCCAAATTATAGATTGCATGAACATTAAAAAATATATTTGCTTCAATTTTGAATTTTTTAATTAAAATATTTTTCTCTTTATAAAATGTAAATTCGAAATGCAAATAGCATAAGTAGATTTTTTCTAAATAGAATCACTCACTATAAACTTATATTAATATATTAATATAGTGTTTAATTGTACATGTGCTTATTTCTCATCTCTTTTGGCTGGTATTGGTCTTACCCTGGCTGTCCTCAGGACTTACTCCTGATTCTGTGCTCAGGGATCTTGCTACTAGATGCTGTACTCATGACTGAACCCTCTTGGGTCACAATAAAGAAAAGCCCCTTAACCCTGTATTATCTCTCTGACTATCCCTCTGCATATATAGATTCACATCTTTTGCCTGCTTTAAAATGTTTATTTGTGGAAGTAAGTAAGGCAAGCAATCAATAAACCCTAAAACTAGAGATTTGGGACACATCGACCATCAGTAAATGCGTGTCTTTTGAAGATCACTTATTTTCTTTAAACCTCACTTCTTAGCACATAATTTTGACCTCAGAAATTCATGAAGAGACATATTTTTAATGGTTACATAAGCACACTCTAATGATCATCAGAGCTAATCAAAACCATTCACACTCAATCATTGATTTGTGTGTGTCTATTTCATGTTAGTTTCAAGGCACACTGATATCTCTATAATCACAGAAATGAGAAAGGCCTGCCAGGAACTGAAGCAAGTATTAGACCTTTCCATGGCATTTGAAATGTTAAGGAGCATTTAAGTCCCTGGAGATTTAAAGTGTAGATTTTGATCAGACACTTTCGTGGGAGGTGGGGTTGGAAAATTGTAGTTTTGCAAGTGCCCTGGTGTTAGTGATTCTGCTGATTCAAGGACCACATTTTTATTTATTTATTATTTTTAACATTTTATTATACCACCGTGAGATATACAATTACAACGTTGTTCACGCTTGGGGGGTTTCGGTCACACACTGTTCCAGCACCCGCCCTCCACCAGTGCCCCTCAACCACCACCCATGTCCCCAATTCCCTCCCCCTCCCACATCCTGCCTAAATGGCAGGTTCTTTACTCTCCTCTCTCTCTCCTCTCTCTCTCCTCCTTCTCCCTCACATTGTGGGCTGCACTACGTACACTTAGAAGCCATCATTTGCATTTTTTTTGTCTATTTAATGCTCAGTTCTATGTTGGTATCAGACCTTTAGACATTTATTCACACATGTTCCCTTCTCTATCTAACCAAACCTCTGACTCCCATGCGCTTGTGGTAATTTCCACTTTTGGTAAGATGACCCGGTATATTTATGTCATGCAAATAAATGCATTCTATGTCTCTCTCTTTCCTTCTGACTAATTTCACTCAACATGATCCTTTCCATGTCCATCCATTTATAGGCAAATTTCATAACTTCATTTTTTCTGACAGCTGCATAGTATTCCATTGTGTAGATGTACCACAGTTTCTTTATCCAGTCATCAGTTCTCGGGCATACTGGTTGTTTCCAGGTTCTGGCTATTGTGAATAGTGCTGCTATGAAAATAAAAGTGCGGATTATGTTTTCGCTGTGTGTTTTGGCTTCCCAGGGTATATTCCCAGGAGTGGTATGGCTGGGTCAAAAGGGAACTCAATTTCTAGTCTTTGGAGGAATGTCCATATTGTTTTCCAGAAAGGTTGTACAAGTCGACATTCCCACCAACAGTGTATGAGAGTCTCCTTTTCCCCACATCCACGCCAGCACTTGTTGCTTTTACCCTTTTGGATATGGGCCATTCTCTGTGGTGTGAGGTGATATCTCATTGTTGTTTTGATTTGCATCTCTATGATGATTAGTGATGATTAACATTTTTTTCATATGCCTTTTGGCCATTCGGATTTCTTCCTTGTCAAAGTTTCTGTTCATCTCCTCTCCCCATTTTCTAATGGGGTTGGCTGTTTTTTTTCTTATATAGCTGTACCAGTGCCTGATATATCTTGGATATTAACCCCTTATCAGATGGGTATTGGGTGAATATTCTTTCCCATTCTGTGGACTGTCTTTCTATCTTGGTCACTGTTTCTTTCGAGGTGCAGAAGCTCTTCAGTTTCATGTAGTCCCATATATTTATATTTTCTTCTAGTTGCTTTGTTAATGGTGTTTCACCTTTGAAGATGTCTTTAGCTTCAATGTCGTGGAGGGATTTTCCTATATTTTCTTCAATGTACTTTATGGATTCAGGTCTGATATTGATATCTTTAATCCATTTTGATCTGATTTTTTGTGCAAGGTGTTAGACACAGGTCCAAATTCATTTTTTTACATGTAGCTGTCCAGTTTTCCCAGCACCACTTGTTAAAGAGGCTTTCCTTACTCCAGTTTTGACTCTTTGCACCTTTTATCAAAGATAAAATGATCATATCTTTGAGGGTGAGTGTCAGGATACTCGACTCTATTCCATATGTCCACAGGTCTGTTTTTATTCCAGTACCACGCTGTTTTTATTACTGCTGCTTTGTAGTACAGTTTGAGGTTGGGAAAGGTGATGCCTCCCATCTTCTTCCCAAGGATTGCTTTAGCTATCCGTGGGGGTTTATTATTCCATACGAATTTCAGGAGTGTTTGGTCAATTTCTTTAAAGAATGTCATGGGAATCCTTATAGGAACCGCATTGAATCTGTACAAAGCTCTAGGGAGTATTACCATCTTGACAATGTTAATTCTCCCCATCCATGAGGAGGGAATGTTTCCATTTCCTCGTGTCCTCTTTTATTTCTTGAAGCAGTGTCTTGTAGTTCTCTTTGTATAGGTCCCTTACACACTTGGTTAAGCTGATTCCTAGGTATTTGATTTTCTGTGGCACAATTGTGAATGGAATCGATTTCTTAATATCCCTTTCTTCTCTTTTGTTATTTGTGTATAGGGAAAGCCACTGACTTTTGGCTATTGATTTTGTTCCCTGCCACTCTACTATACATATCTATTGTTTCTAAGAGTTGTTGGGTCGAGAGTTTAGGGTTCTCTAGGTATAATATCATGTCATCTGCAAATAATGATAGCTTGATTTTTTCCTTGCCTATCTGGGTGCCCTTAATGTCCTTTTCTTCTCTGATTGCTATAGCATGTACCTCCAGTACTATATTGAATAAAAGAGGTGAGAGAGGGCAACCTTGTTGTGTTCCTGATCTTAAGGGGAAGGCTTTCAATTTTTTCCCCATTGAGAATGATACTCACTGTGGGCTTTTGGTAGATGGCTTTGACTATCTTGAGGAAGCTTCCTTCAATTCCCATTTTCAGGAGGGTTTTAATCATGAATGGGTGCTGGACCTTGTCAAATGCTTTATGGTCAATGGTCGACAGGACCATATGGTTTTTATTTTTTCTCTTATTGATGTGATGTATTATGTTGATTGATTTGCGAATGTTGAACCATTCTTGCATTCCCGGGATGAATCCTACTTGGTCATGATGTATGATCCTTTTGATGAGTCTTTGGATTCTGTTTGCTAGTATTTTGTTGAAGATCTTAGCATCTGTGTTCATCAAGGAGATTGGTCTGTAATTTTCCTTCTTTGTATTGTCTCTCCCTGCTTTGGGTATCAGGGTGATATGCGCCTCGTAAAAGCTGTTTGGGAGTGTTTCTGTTTCTTCTATTTCCTAAAAGAGCTTGAACAGGACTGGCCATAGGTCCTCCTTAAAGGTTTGGTAGAATTCGCCAGTGAACCCATCTGGACCTGGGCTTTTGTGTTTGGGCAGTCTTTTAATTACTGTTTCAATTTATCCGATGGTGATAGGCTTATTTAGGTATTGGAGGTCTTCTTGTTTCAATCGTGGGAGGTTATAGGACTTCAGGAATTTATCCATTTCTTCTAGGTTCTCATGTTTTGTGGCATACAGGTTCTCAAAATAACCTTTGATGATCTTTTTGGATTTCTGTTTTTTCTGTTGTGATGTCACCATTTTCATTTCTGAATATGTTTATTTGGGTTCTCTCTTTTCCTGTCCTTACAAGTCTTGCCAGTGGCTTGTCGATCTTGTTTAATTTTTTCAAAAAAAGCAGCTCTTGGTTTCATTAATCTTTTGGATTGTTTTTTGGTTTCCAGCTCGTTGATTTCCTCCCTAAGTTTCACTATTTCCTTCCTTCTGCCTGGGTTGGGCTTCCCTTGTTGGTCTTTTTCTAATATTTTCAGCTGTGAGGTTAGGTTATTTATATGGGCCCTTTCTTCTTTCCTGATGAATGCTTGCAGAGCTATGAACTTTCCTCTTAACATAGCTTTTGCTGTGTCCCACAAGTTCTGATAGTTGGTATATTCATTGTCATTTGTTTCTAAGAATCTTTGGATTTCCGTTTGATTTCTTCTATGACCCATTTGTTGTTCAGCAGTGAGCTGTTCAGTTTCCAGGTGTTTGGTTTAGCTCCCTGCTTCTGTGTATGGTTCACTACTATTTTCAGTGCATCGTGATTTGAAAAGATAGTTGACACAATTTCAATCTTTTTTATTTTGTTGAGGTATGCTTTTGTGGCTCAGTATATGGTCTATCTTGGAGTATGTTCCATGTGCACTGGAAAAAAAATGTGTATTCAGCTTTTTGGGATGAAAAGCCCTGTATATATCAACCAGCTCTCTTTCTTCCATTTTTCCTTCAGGTCCAGTATTTCCCTGGTGAGTTTCAGTCTCGTCGATCTGTCCCTAGTCGATAAGGCAGTGTTGAAGTCTCTGACTATTATTGTGCTACTGTTAATGTCTTCTTTGAGGTCTATTAATAATCGTTTTAAGTATTTTGCTGGCCCCTCGCTTTGGAACATATATGTTCAGCAGTGTGATTTCTTCCTGGTATACATACCCCTTAATTATTAAGAAATGGCCTTCATTGTCCCTTTTGACCTTTTTTCAGCCTGAAATCTATATTGTCAGATAGGAGTATGGCCACACCCGCCTTTTTGGAGGGGTTGTTTGGGTGGAGAATGGTCTTCCAGCCTTTGACTTTGAGTCTGTGTTTGCTCTGGTTATTCAGATGTGTTTCTTGTAGGCAGCAGAATGTTGGATTCAGTTTTTTAATCCATTTTGCCACCCTGTGTCTCTTATTTGGTGCATTTAGACCATTGACGTTGAGAGAGATTATTGTCATTGGATTTTGTGCCATCTTTCCGTTTAACCTTGTTGTGGTTTTGGGTTGTCTTACTTTACAATAGACCCTTCAATCCTTCTTTAGAGTTGGTTTTGAGTCTATGAATTTCCTGAGTTGTTTATCCATGAAGTTGTGTATCTTTCCTTCGCATCTGAAAGTAAGTCTAGCTGGGTAAAGAATTCTTGTTGAGGCCTGAAGTTCATTGAGTCTTTTCACAATATCCCACCATTGTTTTCGGGCTTGGAGTGTTTCATCTGAGAAGTCTGCTGTAAATCTCAGGGATGCTCCTTTGTATGTGATTTCCTTCTTTGATCTTGCTGCTTTCAGTATTCTATCTCTGTCTATCGTTTTTGTCATTTTAATAAGGATGTGTCTTGGAGTATTCTTATTGGGGTTTCTTCTAGCTGGTATCCTTCGGACCTCCTATATCTGGGAACATGCTTTATTCAGTTCGGGAAACTTGTCAGCGATGATGGCTTTGACAGTTTCTTCTTCATCAGGGTTTTCTTCTTGCCCTTCTGGCACCCCAATGATGTGTATGTTGTTCCTTTTGGCTTCATCCCGATTTTCTCTGGTAGTCTGTTGGTTGATTGTGTGTCTTTTTTCCATCTTCTGGTGTTGTCTACAGAATCTCTGAACCTCGTCTTCGAGATCACTAATTCTTTCTTCAGTAGCTGTTACTCTGCTTTGGAGGCCTTCTCCTGTGTTTTTCAGTTCACTTACCTCATTTTTAATATCTGTCATTTCTGCTTGTACTTTGGTCTGAAATTTACTCAATTCTGTTCTAATTTCCTCCTGTACTTTACTGACTTTGTATTCCATTGTTTCTTTTATTTCCTTGTACATCTTTAGCAGTTGCTTACGAAATTCCTTTTCAGAGAGGTTATATAGCTCATCGTTATTGCTGGACTCATCTGTATTAATAACTTCAATTGTAGAGCTTGAAGGACTTTTTTGCGCTGCTTTACCATAATGACTATCGTAGGTTAAAATGAGTGTTCTGGGTGACTAGTCAGTGAAGTTAGTGGGTGCCTGAATTACTTTGCAGCTACGGACGTATAGCAAAGAGTGTAGGGGACAATGCTCAGTGTTATGTCAGGTAGATAGAATATAATTTAGGACGCTCGCGTCCGCCGCAGTTTTGAATTTTGGGGTGTCTGTGGGTGGTTCCAGTGTCAGGGGTCGGGGTGGAGGTCTTGCAGTGGGAGGTCCTACAACGCTGGGTGGGGCTCAGTCCCCTCCTCAAAGCTGGAGCCTTTTCTCCTGGAGTCGAGTCGTCAGGGGCTGCCCACCGCGGGAACGCACCTGGTGGGAAGAGCGCGGGGATCTACTGGGCGTCGGGGCTGGATGGCGTCAGAGGGAGGTCCTGCGCCGATGGGTGGGGGCTCAGTCCCCTCCTCAAAGCTGGAGCCCTTTTCTCCTGGAGCCCAGTCTTCAGGGGCTGTTCGCCGCAGGAACACACCTGGTGGGAAGAGTGCGGGGATCTGCTGGGTGTTGGGGCTGGATGGCGTCAGAGGGAGAGGACCACATTTTTAAATAGCCAGATTTAAATTCAAGAAAAGTCCAGTGGGTGGACCCACCATGCTCAGCTCCTCTTAATTAACGGGTAATTTAATAAAAACCTATGGTAAGTTTTTCAGATGCAATATAAAACATAAGTAAACAGAAATGGATAGTGCTGTTTCATTTGCTCTGAACTATAAAAACAAAAGTCAATAACAGATGTCAGTATGAAACATGACTATTATAGCTGGGTCTTAGGGATTACAGAAAGAAGATCTCTCGCACACAAAATCCGTTGGTAGAATTTTCAAGAAGATGCGATTTGCAATCATAGCCGGCCTAGCTTAGATCCCAACGATGGTGTTTATATATTTGGTAGAACCTTGTGGTGACAGACAGAAGAGCTCTGAGATCAGCACCAGCTCCTGGGAAGAACGGCAGGGCCTTGAGATGTCAGAGCCCATATACTCCAGTTTAATGTAATTTGAAGAACAGAACTGAAGCTGGTCTCAGACAAGTACAGTTTGCTCAGGGATGACAAGTCTAAATCCAGTTACGCATGGTACTTCATTAGAAAACTGGTAAAAATAAACAGTGTGTAAGCAAAGGCTAACATTTAGCTGCTGGGCTCCTAGTTTGGTGGTGGGGTCATGGAAATAAGTCTGGCCCATTGAAATTTCAAGAACTTAGGTCTTATAGGTACTATCTGGCATAGGAAAAGAGCACGCAGGTCATTTGTACTGCACATTCAAGCTGGTGACTTTTCTTTCCTGTTTTGTCTTTTTGGGTTACACATGGATAAACTGAGGGATTACTCCTGACTTTGCACTCAGGAATTGCTCCTGATGGTATTTAGGGGACCATATGGATGTTGGGGATTAAACTCTGGTCTGCGCATGCAGGACAATGCCCTACCAACTACTAGCACTCCAGCCCCTGGGATGTCTTTTCATATTGGCACTTCCGTATTCTATTCATACAAATCTGGACTCCGTGAGTCACAGAAACCTAAGGTCAAGGAGATGGTCACTTATAGCAACAACCTGCCGGAATTTGAGATCTAGAATTTTATTCACATCTCTGGAACATCATTAGTGTTTATAAAATCCTCACATCCATTCCTTTATTCAAACGTTTAATGGCAGTCGTTGCATTTTTTGTTGAGTCATTTTCTGGTTGGCTTGTAGAAAATGTTGCTAGTTCACCAAAGTGGCAGTTGAATAATATTTGAATAGATTTTCACTAAGAGAGTAGTTGGGCTCATTTAGAGACTAATCTCGATATGATAATACCTAAAGCATTCTCATTAGAAAATATAAACAGGTCATAGATTATTTTGGACAAAATTTTAGCGCAAGTTTCTTGAAAAAGTATTTTAATGAACCTGCTAGGTTGATAGTTTCCACTCATTATCCATGAGATAACTCGATTAGGCGCTCAGGGGAGAAAGCATCAGAAAGCTTGATGGTATTCAAGGGGACCACATCTTCAGGCAGTTTCATCAGAGTGCTCGGGGAATGGGTCTTAGAAAGCCTCTCTGTACCTCTCTTCCTGACAGAGGATGTGTGTCTGGGCAGTATCTATACACACATGGGCAGTATATATACCTTACTTGCCATCAGCATGCAGTTCCACACTCACGCCAACTTTAACCACAACTTTAACCGTTTTTCACTGCGATAGTTAACAGCAGCTGAAACGTGCCGAAGTGATACCGTTAGCAAGAAGGTGTTGCTCAAAGAAAAAATAATATGGAAAAGTAGATGAAGGAAAATGTAAGAACAAAAACTTTGACTCAATTTTCATGAATGATTCACAAGTTTTGCTACTGATTTTCCTCTATGTGATATATTTTGATATCTTTCATAAGATTCTGTATGAATTTTTTAAATAATAAGTGGGAATAGTTGACAGTGTGAGATCTAGGGAGAATTTGGGGCGAGGAGCCAAATGAAATAAATTTTATAAGCTCTATGTATAATTAATAGGGCAGAATCTCAGTGTTTCACTGGAATTATCAATGCAGATAATATAGAATGATATAATTTTGAGATAAAATTATTAAGACAATAATATTACTGACCTTCAAAACATTTCTGGACTGAAAAAATGAATATAAAATACTGTATCAGTGTCATTATTAATTTCTCAGGTGCAAAAGTTGAGTGTTAATAATAGTCAAAACCTTAATTATAGGAGTGACTAACAATGAAAATTTGATACTGGGAGCAGGAGCGATAGCACAGCAGGTAGGGCATTTGCCTTGCATGCAGCCAACCTGGGTTCAATCCCCAGCATCCCATATGGTCCCCTGAGCACATCCGGGAGTAATTCCTGGAGTGAAGAGCCAGGAGTAACCCCTGAGTGTTGCCGGGTGGGACCCAAAAAAGCAAAAAAAAAAATTGATACTGATAGCAACCCACACGGCAATCCTGGCAAGCTACTGTATTTGATATGCCAAATACCAGTAACAATTATAGACCTCATTCCCATGACTTAATATAATGGTTTGAGGCTCTTTATGTTCCTGGAGCAAGCAGATGCCCTTGGGCTCTACCAGCATGAGACAGGATATATGGAGATGTTGCTGGTGCCCGCTCAGGCATATTGATAATGAATGAGAAGACAGTGATACAGTGATCCTGATAGCAAATGGGGGGAGGCACCTGGCAGAGTCCCGCAATTTCACACCTATTCTGGGGCTGAAGTCAGTGGGGTGAAAATACAAAAAGAAAAGAGACAGCGCTCTGACTTCTCCTGTCTACTATCTACTGATTTTTGAGATGTGTCCAGCAATGAGGAAAACTAATAGTGGTATTTAGATGTGACTATTAATTTGAGGTTAACACAAGAAAATTTATCTTCAGTCAGTTTAGAAAATGATGCTGGGTAATAAAGTATGCACAATGTATTTCTCATTTTCCAACAGTGGAGCTAAGAATTCCGCTCCATCTTCCTACCTGTGGTTTAATCGGCACATAGGCATCCAAGCATCTGTTGTTTACAGCTAAGATATTTTTACTCAGAGAATATTAACGAAGTTGGTGCTTCTTAAAAAAAATAGTGCAAGTTGTGAACATTTTATTTTATACTGCCAAATTATTTTTATGTACTTCTAAATAGCCAAAAATTGTCATAAATGGTTTTCAGAAGTCTTGATTATTATATCTCATGACAGGGAAGCATTTTTCTCAACAATGAAAACTTTAAATTTTTAGTAGTAGTTCTGATAGGGAAGTAAACAAGGTTTTGCAGAAAAGTAGACAAATCCTGCTAGCAATTAGGCACTTTAAAAGGCAGAATACATCCTAAAATACCAGGCAGCCTTTTATTCATGGGGAAAGGCTACAGATATCTTCATTGCAATTCCTTGAGGCCAGGAAACACTACCCTGCAGTAAAAGATAACTTTTGTGATATCACTTCTATTTCCTCCAACTATAAACAGTCTCGTCAGAACTCTACCCAGAGACAGCCTATCACAGCCGCAAGCGTCCATGCGGTTCATCTATAAATGCTAAATTTAAAGGTGACTACAAGAGTATGCCACCTGTATGGCAAGCCTGGCAAGCTGCCCTGTTTTAATTGATATGCCAAATACCAGTAACAATTATATTAGTTCATTCCCATGGCCTAATATAATGGTTTGAGGCTCTTTATGTTCCTGGAGTGAGCAGAAGCCCTTGGGCTCTACTAGCATGAGACAGGACATATGGAGATGTTACTGGTGCCTGCTCTAGCAAATAGATGATCAACGGGAGGATAGTGAATAATGATAGCGATAAACAGTGTTATTGCTTATTTTTATTTTTGTTTTGCCTGATTTTATTGAAATGCAATTGACATATTACAGTGTACAAACTTAATTAAAAGTGTACATACATGGTCATTTGATAAATTTTAAAGTGATCATCATAAGTAGGGGAACACATCCCTGCGAATTTCTTGTCAACAAAAGATGGCGCTGTTGATTGATGTAGCCGGTTGACTTCTAGTGACTATACAACAAACAACCACCCACCCAAATAGTAACATAAAACAGCCATTGATTTTACTCAGTTTCCATTGGCTAGGAAGAAGGGAGTTATTTCCACCTGATTGGCAGGTGGAAAGACTGGAGCATAGAATCTCCTTAATCTCCCTCCTTTACTGAAGTGGTTGGAGGCTGGTCCTTGGTTATGAGGCTTGGAAGTATCCAATAACCAGAGGCTGTGATCCTGTTTGTGTTTTTATTTGCTCTGTTGTCATTATTTTTTAATTATTTATTTCATTCTTTTTGGTGGGGGGGTGGGGCACACTCAGTGTTGCTAAGGGGTTACTCCCAGATTTGCCCTTGACAAATACGGGATGTGGGGGAATTTGAACCCAGGCCAGTCGCATGCAAAGCAAGTGCCTACCCACTGTACTATTGCTTCAGCTCCACTCTCAGTATTTTTAAGGAAGATGACCTAATGGCTAATGATGTTTCACAGATCTCACGCCCCTGATTTCATGCCCTCAAAGAAAAGAAGTTGGGTGGACCGTGTCTGAGCTTTTATGGCCTCGCTTCATGCAAACACTAATTTCCTTTTGATATGTTCTTGAGAAGTTGTGTGGCTCCAAAGCTGATTTCCCCAAACAAGAGAGGAAAATTAAACCCAATCTCCTCACGAAAGGAGGGTAGACACTTTGTGAAACATTGATATAATTTGAGATTTCTGGTGCTCAGAAAATATTCAGATATTATTACAAAAAGGAACGCAAAGACATGTTTCTGTATCTAAAATGTGAGATATTCTTTCATTCCATTGAAAAAATAGGAAAGTAATTTTTTGGACATAACTGACACAACCTGCTTGTGATAAAAGCAACAGGCAGGTCATTTTTGAGAGCAAAGCACAGGATGAGACCACACAGAGGGAAGAATCCTTCTTCCTACTTTGATTTGAGTGGAAAAAAGGGCTGTCAAATATGCTGAAATTGCTAAATGTTCAAGGAAAGCAGAGATCCAAGAAATTAGACCCTGGCTTTTATTTTTTAAAATAAATATATGATCTGAAAGTTGAAAAGGAAAGAAGTTAGAGGGTATCTGGTCTTTTTCCCTCTCACCCTGGGCAGAAAATAAAACCACTTCAGTTAAAAGCTCCGGACGTTCCCCCCTGACTCGCCTCCTCACTTGCCGCCCCATGTTTCTTCCTCCGGCCTGGCTCTGCTCTGGAGCAGTCTGTGTTCTCTTTCTTCAGCGTGTTCTTCTCTTTCTTTCCCTTCATATCTTTTTAAAATAAGTTTCCATTAAAACTATCTGGTTTAACAAAAAAAAATTACCCTTAGGCAGGCATAACTCCTGATTTTATGATGTCTTTATTCTTTGTTCATTGCCCTTAAAAAATTAAACCCTTAACAGATAGCTATCAATTGATTGGTACCCTTAAATGTAGGCTGGAGTTTCTTCTGGCAATATATACCCATAAAACCTGAGCAAGATTGGGGAAATTCTTGATATATAGACATTTCATTTATTAGCCAAAGTCAAACATACCTGCAAGTCATTTTTGAAATGTCACTGACTTCAGTTTTACATTCAAAGTTAGGCAGTTGGTGATATAACTGCCTGAATTTCAAAAACGGATAGCGATAACCCAAGTTCTGCTCAATTTTATGTGTGTACATGTTATTTGATTAATTTGTAAGAAAATTAACAAAAAGAAAAGCAGGATATTTTTTTAAAAAAATCAATAGCTTATCAAAAAAAAAGTAACTCCAAGAGTTTGAAGCTTAAGCATTCCTATCTACTCATGAAAGGAAAGTTAAAATTTTGTGAGCTATTTGAAAGATTGTTCAGGGAATATTCAGCTGTAACTACAAAATACAAAGAAATGTGTCCCATCTCTAAAAAATGTGGGATTTTTTTTTTCATTTCACTGAAACAAAGGGGAAAGTAATTGTTTGATATTATCTAAAATGTACAGATAAAAGAGAAAGGTATTTCAAGGAAAATGATGACCATAACTATATCGGCAGATATACTTATATAATCCAAAAGGTGACAAATTCAACAATCAATCAGTTTTAGAGCAGGGTCTTATATAAATTAATGATTTAAACAGTTGTTTACAAAGGGATATTATACCTCTGAAGTAAAATTCCATTGCACAAATATTATAAGACAGGAACTGTCAATTTTAAATACAAAAATTGTTAGAGCTTTATGTGAAGTTTTTTGTCTCCTGTATATATGTAATTTGTAATGTGCTATACTATTTCTGACATTCAAAATTAAATATTTCAAATTTAGCACTACTAAAATTTCTGCATGTACATACACTAACCAAATATAAACCACTTTGTCAACTTATATATTTTTTTACATATTTGTTCTTCCATATTTTTACTTTTTTATTGAAAATAAATTGGGTTCCAGTCATATAATGTTCCAATAGCCCATTCCTATGCATATTTCCCACCAACAATGCCCCGCTTCCCTCCCTTCCCCCACGACCCCTCTATGACAGGCACCTCTCTCTCTCTCTCTCTCTCTCGCTCTCTCTCTTTGTCTCTTTGTGTCTCTATCAACTTATTTTAACTGCATTTAAATGAATTTTTAGATGAACAGTTCTGTATTTTAGTCAACTTTTCAAAATTGTGACAACTAAAAGAACTTCACAAGTACCATTTATAATTAAAATTTTAAAATAGTACAGATCTCTAATAAGAAATATGTATATTAGATGATTCACCACAATTTATAGAGGATTATGATATTCTCCTCACAGTGTTTAGTATACAGGAAACAAAAATAAAAGTGCATTGTTTCACCTTAATTTTTTAAATAAAAGACACAGATTACATTGATAACTTTAAAATATCACACAAGATATAATATTCCTTACAATAAAAATTTCTGGGAACTATACAAATGAGACGTTTAGCATAGCTGAATATCTATCTACTAGACATATTTATGTGACTTATATATATTACTTGAACTTTCACCCATAATCCACACACTGCATTTCACATATAATTCCCTATAGTCAGTTGATTAAGGGCTTTTTTTATTTGTACTTCTTGCCTTATGGCTGAATATATTTTCTATGGAAACATCTTTTGTGGAAGAGATAAGGTCTTGGCAACACAGACTTTTGGATGCATTGTTGGTCTTGCATATCACGAGGGATGGTTTCTAAATGCAGCAGTTCTTTGCCATCTCCCCCAACAAGGAGGCACATTTCTGGGGGCAGTTTCCAATAGCTCTAAATCCATCTTCTGAACTAAATTAGCAAAGTGAAATGCATCTGAATAATACTACTAGAGTGTAAAAAAGTCTTATTCTAGTAATAATTCAAGTAATACTTGCAAAGAACCAAGGAAAATAAAATATTTAAAATAGTGGATGATTAGAAGAGATGAGAGAGAGAGCCTTTCTCCTCTTGAGATGTGTAATTTCATATCTTCATAGCTTCCGCCTGTAACACTCTGATGTGTGCTGCGGATGCCTCTCCACTCTGGAGAAGCCCTTATTCTCTGCTGAGTGCGTTATTCTCTCTCTCTCCTTTCTCTCTCTCTCTCTCTATATGTTGTATATATATATGTGTGTGTGTATATGATATGTGTATATATGTGTGTATATAGTATATGTGTTATGTATATATATGTATATGTGCATATGTATATGTATATATATATATATGTATGTATATATATATATATATGTATATATTTATATATATATATATATGTATATTACCTCCTTCTCTCCCTCTCCTCTGATCTGATTCCTTAATCTTTCCAAATAAAATCTATTTAACTTCACTGGTCATATCCTCCTGAAATTCTTTCCTGTGAGGAAAAGGATAAAGACCCCCAGAGATCTGGGTAAGGCGTAGGACTTACTTTCCTTTCCAGCAGAGTGCAATTCCTCACTCAATCCTGAGTTCTGGGGTCAATTGGTCAGAAAAGGGGTTTGACAGGGTGATACTATTTCACCAAAACTCTTCAGTGCCACCCTCGAGAACACCATGCAACAATTAGAATGGGAAAGAATGGGAGTGAAGATAGATGGTCGGCAACTACACCACCTCAGCTTCGCTGATGACATCGTTCTAATAACACCAAACATTAGCCAAGCGGCACAAATGCTGGCTGACTTCGACCGAGAATGTGGAAAGATAGGTCAACAGCTGAATCTAAAGAAAACTATGTTCATGAAAAAATTAACTAGTTCCAGAAGCCCCATTTACTCTCAATGGAACAGACATCTCTGAATGCAGCAGTTATGTGTACCTAGGTCGAGAAATCAACATGATTAATGACCTAAAACCTGAGCTGCGCAGGAGGAAGAGAGCGGCATGGAGTGCCTTTAAAGGCATCGAATAAATAGCTAAAAGGACAAAGAACCTCCAGCTCAGGTACATCTCTTTGATTCCATCGTTCTCCCTGAATTAACATAGGCCTCAGAGACCTGGGCCCTACGAAAGCAGATGAGAATGCTATTCGGGTCTCCCAGAGAGGAATCAAAAGACTATGCTTGGAATATCACGCCTCACTCAAGTGAGAGAAGGAATCCGGAATTCTGACCTCCATCTCTATTCCAGAATCAGGGATGCTGTCTCGTTTGCCAAGGCATCGAAAATCAGATGGGCTGGACATGTAATGCAATTTGGAGACAACCGCTGGGCTAGAGCCATTATCGACTGGATACCACGGGATGTCAAAAGATCACGTGGCCGCCCACCTACAAGATGGTCAGACTTCCTTGCACCCTGGGAACGGTTTGAGGCTCTTCATATTCCTCAATCAGCAGATGCCATTGGGCTACATTGGCACGTGATAGGGTCCAATGGAAATGTTACTGGCGCCTGCTCGAGCAAATCGATGAATAACGGGATTCAAGTGATCAAGTGATCTTGAGTTCTTGATTCTCCAAGGAATTGTGGGTGCTTGGGATCACCCCTGTGGTGTTCAGAACAAGGGGACATCAAGCAGGTGAATGGCACCCTGTGGGCTGAGGAATGTGAGGTCTGTACCCTGTTTTTGCAGAGGTGGACAGTTAAATATACCTATAAGTACCTAATCTGTAATATATAAAAATGATTCAAATAAATACTGCTCAGGAAAATTAAATCAATTAGGGGTCTGAGAGAAAATCCAGGGTGCATACCTTGTATGTAGCTAACCACAGTTCAAGTCCCAGCACTGGAGGCCCTGAATACCAGTGGGTGTAGGTCTTAAGCCTTAAACACTACTGGAGTTGCTCAGGATATCCTCCAAAATCAGGAAAAGGGCACAACACACCATTGCATCTGAGCAATGAGATGCCGAGTCTTTGGATGAGAATCACGGGAGATGCCAGTCATGCACTTCCCATAATTTTCTCATGGAATCCTGCGTTTTTCTCAGAAGTCAAGCTTAGGATGATCCTTACATTCCCTTGTGTTAATTTTTGCAATGCTTTATCTGCTTTTGACACAATGCTTTAATCAAAAGTTGTAAAGAGCTGTAGCAAGGTTAAATAGCCAGTATCTCAATCCCCAGTAGAGAGGTATTATTTTGTTCTTTTCAGGTATAGTGACACAGAAACGTAATTTAGCCAATTTTAGAGAATTCACTTACCTTTGCCATGGCTGAACAGAAAAGTTCATTATGGAATTTAATTCACTTCTAGTTTGTCTTCTTTTGTAACTATCTGCAGAACTTTGCGAGCTAGATTAAAGCTAGCAAGGGTGGCTGGTTCTCATAATCTTCCTGATAAAACGTTGCATTGTCACTGACTTATTAAAGGACTATAGAATGAAATCAGCCCTCATTAGAATTAGAGTAGCTTCCTGCCTTCTATCTCGCTTTGTCTTGTGTGGAGCTTGGGGATAGATTACTCCAAGTTCATCTAGGCTATCACAATTATAGGGAATATAAAAAACTAGACAGTGAAATGGAAAATATCAGACTCAGTCAGAAAACTTTAAGAAAAATTAATATGACTTTTAGGTCTGTTAGCCAACTGTGTATTAGCAGGCAACATGTCTAGGAACAAGTAAAACAAATAGTTTATGAGTGGAAAATTAGAAGTTTTTTCCCAAATTGCCATTTATTCTCTCAACATGTATATAAAGATACAACACACACACACACACACACACACACACACACACACACACCAAACTTGCATGAAAATGGTGCCAGTTGAAACTGGAAGGAATTAGATTTTTTCACTGTCACTGTCTTCCCATTCTATTTGCTTGAGAGGGCACCAGTAACATCTCCATATGTCCTGTCTCATGCAAGTAGAGCCCAAGGGCACCCTGCTTGCTCCAGGAACATAAAGAGCCTCAAACCACTCCATCAGGTCATGGGAATGAGGTCTATAATTGTTACTGGTATTTGGCATATCAAATATGACACAGGTAGCTTGCCAGGCTCTGCCGTGCGGGTAGCATACTCTTGTAGTCATCTCTAAATCCAGCATTTATTGACGAACCACGCGGCAGCTTGTGGTCGCGTGAGCCAGGCTGTGATAGGCTGGTCTGCTGGGTGGAGTTCTGACAAGGGGGAAGTCCGGATGTGGAAAATGGAGGCCCTCATGGAGTGGGGGTCATCTGACTTGTTGCAAGGCTCTGCTGGGGGGTTGCAGGCCAGAGCTAGAACCCGCCATCCCTCCCGGACGCCTCATGAGCGGCTGGACACAGGGAGAGCCAGTAACAGCTCTGCCCCATGTCTGTGAGTCTCTCTAAAAAATTAAATTTTTTAGAAACTTTAATTCCATTGTGTCATTTTAAAAATTCATAGTTTAAGCACAATATTTTGTGATTATATTTTTAAATTCTATTCCTTCAAACTTCTCCTTCCCAAAGGTCAGATTAATCAAACAGAACAAAACTAAAATGCATTTGACAAACACTGAAAGTTAAAAAAGTGCTAAAATGACTACTTTCATTTTGGTGAGAACCACGGGATTTATAAAGTCAGTCGTGGAGACCTTTGATCTCATGGACTGAAAGTTAAGCTGTCACGCTCTAGTTTACACAGTGGTTTTTTAACCTGAAGAAACATGAATAATGCTGTACTACTTTTTAGTGATATTTCATATAAAAATTTATAAAGCCATTGCCTGGTTCTACTATTGGGTTATAGTGTGTCCAATACCTTTAGTTTTCTATATCTTGGAGACAGCAGCTCAATTCTTTGTTCAGGATATAAACTCCATAAAAGTTGAGTGATATCATAGAATAAACGCATACAGAATTCCTGTTTAGGTTTGAATGAGCAGCAGATGACTTCCAAGGTCCCTATGTGTTGGAGGACATGTCCCTAATAATTCTAAGCTATTGCTGACATTTAGCATATTCTATAGCAACGTCCTGCCTTAGAGAATCTCTGGGGCAAACAATTAGTAGTGTGAGCAGAACTGGATTGATTTCATAACTTTATAAAGCAAAACCTTCTCATCATGAGTCTAGGGTAGCTCCAATGCAATGTTCTTTATTCCCATGGGTCCCCATAGGGGACACTCATGTAGTTATTTCAAAAGATACTTGGGGACGCTGGATCAACCATAATGTAATCAGGTCTGCTAGTTCAAAGAGCTACTTGCCAGTTCTCTTCAGGAAAAATAATGGGTCTCTGTAAGACTAAAGGCAAAGTGAATTATTCTGAACAGATTATGGACCCTAGTTGAAGTTTTGAGATTTGCTGGAACTGACTGGCTTTATATGATAAATTATATCCTGAACTGCTTCCTGCTTCAGAGATGTTGCGCCCTCCCCTCTTTGCAAAGGATCTTCATATGGCAGGAAGACAGCTCTGGCTTATGAGCATTTGTTAACTTGGGTCAGGTGCTCACCTGAAGATTTGCATTTCTTTTTTTTTTCCTTTTTGGGTCACACCCGGCAATGCTCAGGGGCTACTCCTGGCTCTGCACTCAGGAATTACTCCTGGCGGTGCTCGGGGGACCATATGGGATGGCGGGATTGAACCCAGGCCGGCAGAGACCCAGGCCGGCAGAGGCCGGCTGCATGCAAGGCAAATGCCCTACCTGCTGGGCTATCGCTCCAGCCCCAAGATTTGCATTTCTATACGGTCTTTTGGGCCCATGCAGAATGGTGGGCCTTGAACTCTTAAAGAACATCGCTTGTTTCCCCTTCATCAATTTGTTTGAGCGGGCACCAGTAACATCTCCATACTACCCTGTAGAGTGCTAGTGTAGCCCAAGGGCATCAGCTCATTCCAGGAACAGGAAGAGCCTTAAACCATTTGTTCAAGTCATGGGAATGAGTTCTATAATTGTTACTGACTTTGGCACATGAAATACAACACAGGTAGCTTGCCAGGCTCTGTTGTGGGGGTGGGATACTTTTACTGATGAATAGCAAGACCACATGCAATGAAGAGAGAGTGGCATTTCCAAGAACATACCTGTTCTTTGATACCTTTTAAAGAACATACCTATGGTAGCAAGCCCAGTCCATGATGGGCTGGTCTGGAAGTCCTTGGTGGGCTACTGACAATAAAAGAAGCAAAAATGAAAAGAAAGGGCCATTGCCATCTTCTTCCAGTTTGGGTCTGACCTCTGCTGCACATATTTCAAGCTCCAGAGGCCATCTTGGCTGAGAATTCTGATCCTGAGATGGTGGTGTGGGTCTGGCAAGGAATAGGAAGTTTGGGGTTTTCCTGACCTTGAATTGTAGTACCAGAACTTGTGTGAGGAAAGCTTTTTGGAAATTTTGCTGGAATAATGAGTCTTTATTTGCTGACCATTGGTTCCTTTGGGGCAGAAAGGGGATTCGTTCCTGCTCCCTGATATACTGCTGGGAAGCGCAGCTGCACCACAGCTCAGCATTAGTGTTTTCTGACACCTATGAGCACCCGTGGTCTGTTCAGGTTAAACAGAAATCCTCAGAGTTAATTTATTTTCTCTAGGTCTCTGTTTTCTTCCTGTTACACCATAAACAGAGAGGTGCAGATCATCAGTAAAACTCGTTTCTGCTAGAATACCCCAAAGTCCTTGTTCTGGCTGAAATTCTCATGCCGTTGATGGCAGCTGGGGTGATGGGATACTGTTCTCTAAATCGCAGCTTCTGTCTGTCAGGAAAGCTCTGGAACTATGGGTTCTTGCTTGTCTGTGATCAGGGCCAAAGCACATTTGCAATGGTGCTGAAGATATTTAAGGCTTAATTGATTGTGTCCCAAAAGATTGTTATTACAGGTATCGAATGCTACATTTCTACCTCTGAGTGATGAGTATTAGCCTCTTTTCCTAATTAAGGGCTTTTGTGATCTACTTATCTTCACACTTGGACATATATTTTACAGGTAGTCCATGCTACTCATTAAGTGATAGTAATTGGGAAAAATACCAATGAAATATTTTCAAGGACCTCTTACATGCAAGTTTCAAGAAACAAAAGCTGACAAAGCTGATCTTCAAAAAAATACTATAGTTATATTTTAAAGATGATATATACATAGACACACATATATTAAATACACATTTTTGTTACCCAATTACATTAAGTGGGGGAACTATAATAAGATTTACTAGTTTATTATTACTTGATTGAGCTTATGAACTGACAGTCTTAGAAGTGCCATATGCTGAAGCAAACCACAGTTTCATCTACTTATACTCTGTATCAGTGTAAACTCTGAGTTCAGTTATATATATATATGAAGTCTTTATTACAGGCATGCAAATGACATTCAAATCCTACTCTGTAGTTCCTTTGTGAATTGAGTTATGTGTCTTAGATCACCGACAAATTATCTAAAATGTGCATATCGTTGGCTTTGCTTTGTGTAACGGATTTTTCCTAGGAATGTCAAGGTCACATAATTGAAAACAGCATATGATATTTCTGCACTGTACCTAATTATCAAAAATCAAAGATATTTCAATACTTGTTTACTTCCAGTGATTTCCAGAAAGTAAAAAGAGTTTCCCACATTTGTTTACACACCAGCACATGTTAGCTACTCTGTACACTCTTTGGAGAACAGATTACAATCCAAGACCTGCAGTGAGATCTAGATGGTATATTAATTACCGTGTCTAGACAGATTTAAGGTGACATACTATACTCTGAAGATAAATACAAATATAATGTATCTTTGCATATATGTCTAAGCATATACACACAAATATATTCACAACTATGAAAGTCATCAAGAGGTAGAATAATGCTTGAATGTGCCAAATAGCGATCTGTATCAAGGTCCATATTATTAAATTTAGTTCCCACAAATATTTACATAACGTATTTTCTGTTGCTATATATGGTGGCAAAACTAAAGAGCTACACATGCTCTTAAATTTTACTGGGGTCACATGTTTACTTAGCCTGTTTGCATGTCACAATCTGGGATTCTACACTCTGCCTCAGGAAAACCACTCAACAAATCCACTGGGCTTTAATGCTATGAAATGAAAATCAGCTAAAATCCAGTCAATCTTTCCTATGTCAAACTATTAAAACTGAGTGAAGCAGTGTGAAAAATTTCTATTATTAAGTTAAAGGCAATGATTGCAGAATAAACTGGAAGGGATTAAAACCCCCACTACACAAACATGCAGCGAGTTTGTTCAGAATACATTTTTAGATGAAAGAAAGGACAAGAAAATTGTAGCGCTGATAATTTTGCCCAATAGACCATGCTTTCTTAATAAAATATCATTGGGCAAGAGAAACCTAAATAAGAATATTGTGGTTGGAAGAAAAAGTGTTCTAGATACGAGAGTGTTTCCTTACTGGGTAGAAAGTCAATATTATTATATAATAACTGAGGTGAGAAATCACAATATGTTCATTCTCTTGCTATATCAAAATTCAGAACCATCTCACATAGAGTCGTTTTTATTGCATTTTAATATTAAATTTAAATACACAAAAAATAGGGGAAAATCATTCAAGGGTGTGATAAAAATTCACAGCAGACAGTAAAAGGAAACAATCTTTTGGCTCTGTAAAAGTATTGTGAGCGCTTGATGTTTATTTTCTATTTGTTTTGAGAATGCAGCTGTTCTGTGTATTGTCATCTATGATGCAGACTAGATTTTCCATACTTTGCTCCTCCTTGTGATGCTGCGTGGAAATGCTGGGCAATGAGATATTGGCAGTGTTGTTCGGGTGAGACCCCCAGGAAGCTGCCTTAGAACAAGGCACATTCTTCTGGTGCTTCCTATTCTCTGTGAAACAGACACGAAACAGGTGGCTCAATCCAGCTGCCATCAAATACTGCAAAGACGCTTGGGAGTCTCAGTTCCTACCAACAACACGAGGCTACTTTTCCAGACTGATTGACAAACTAGAGAGTTTTTTACTGTAGAAAAATAAACTTGTTTTTGTTAAGAGGCTTTACTTCATGAAGAAATAATGCCTTAATTACGTGGTTTTTTATTTGGTATATCATAGACCACTAACTCAGGCAATAAATAATATTTCTCCAACAGACTACAGAGAATTTTAACTATATTCATAGGTTTATGGAACTTCAGAATTTTAGATTATCTCATATTTTCAAAGTCCAAGGTCAGTCACTATGGGAAATAGCAAGTGCATATATTTCTAAAAGTGAAAGGCAAAAATTTCCACAGAAAATGCTTGCTTGAAGAAAATCATTCAGTAGCAGAAAATACAACAAATCTATTTTGTTACCTCTCCAAAACTATCAGGTGTATTTATGGTAGTAGATAATCCTATGATTATTCTATTTTGAATTTGCTTGAAAACATCCAATCTCCATAATGTTGATAATACCATTTGATTGTGAATGTAATTGAAAATTGCTAAAGGCAGAAAGAATTGTCATAATTCTGTATAGACAGACAGATTAGGTTTCTTGAGTGTTCATATAAAATTACCGTTTATCTACTTCACTGAATTAATGAAACAGTTTCTAAAACCTGTGAAAAATATTAGACACCATTATCCATTATGGATATATAATAATATTAGCTTGAATCATAACATATAATTCAAGGTAATTTTTATACCAGAAAATGGGTAAAATTTTTATATGCTTTTGCCTATTGCTGCTAGATGGATATTCTATTTGAGGTTTATTTCAGCTCAATAGATATAATATCAGGGCATTTTAGATTTTATTAATCCTTAATTATCTTATGCTATAGAACATTCATCAGTATCAAGGTTGTTTTTAACTCAAAGAAGAAAAAATATTCCATTTCATTGGTTCTAAAATTATTAACATTGTGGATACATATTTACCTTTAAGTTAATATCACTCAAGTTATTCCTTTTGCTAAATATTAAAAATTGTCCTGTATCCTTTCAATTACCATGGCACATGTTAATATGAATGCAGTACAGTGAATTAATTAGTCTTTTGATAAAATGCCTTTCTTATAAGATAATTATTAAATGAAAATCATGGCTTATCAGCAAAATATTAGCTTTTCCTCTTGACATTAATTTCAGTGTTGGTTTGTCTGAATAAGAGATGACTCCTTTCCATGTTCTTAAAGGTTTTATTGCAATTTTTCATTCTAAGTGTGATTAAATTCTGATACCTTTCTAACACCAAATCAAAGAATGCAAATTGATACATATGGACACCAGTGCTGCTGGGAAAACTGGTCAGGTCTATGCATGTAAGTGAACTCAGGATTCTTTCTAATGCCACACACAAAGAGTCAAATCAAAATGGATTAAGGATCTTGAATCAGACCTGACCAATAAGGGACATATAGGAAAATGTGTGCAGAACTCTCTTGACATTACAGCTAAAGGCATCTTCAAAGATGAAACACCACTGAGCAAGCAAGGGAAGTAAAGATAAACAAATGGGAAACATTAAACTAAGCAGCTTCTGCTCCTCAAAGGACAGGTTTCGGGACACAAAAACAGCCCATGGAAAGGGAAAAGTTATTTACTTAACACCCATCAGATAAAGAGTCAGTCTCAAAGATATATAAGGAACTGCTAGAACTTTACAAGAAACACATTTAACACATTCAACTCCATTAAATAAGGTGAAGAGATGAACAGAAACATCCTTCAAGAAGAAAACCAAATGGCCACAAAAAGGCACATGAACAAATAAACGCTCTACATCACTAATAATCAAGGAGACACAAATCAAAACAATAATGAGATTTCATTTCTAACCGCAGAGACTGGCATGCATCCAAAAGAATAAGAACCAGTGCTTAGAGAAAGGGACATTCAGTCATTGCTGGTGGGAACACCAACTGGTCCAGCCTTTATGAAAAATGATAGGAACATTCCTCAAAAGCCTAGAAATTGAGCTTCCTCATGACTGAGCGATGCCACTCTTGGGAACATGCCCTGGGGCCCAAAACGCAATGCACATCGGCCATCTGCTCTCCTACCTTCATTGCAGCACTAGTCACAATTGAGGCAGGCTGGAGGTTGAGAGAGGAAAACTGGTCAG
Source organism: Cryptotis parvus (assembly GCA_021461705.1). Taxonomy (NCBI): domain Eukaryota; kingdom Metazoa; phylum Chordata; class Mammalia; order Eulipotyphla; family Soricidae; genus Cryptotis; species Cryptotis parvus. The sequence continues at coordinate 24,226 of JAJIBD010027789.1, forward strand.
TGGTGGGAAACAGACTGATGAAGGACAGGTATTGGAACATTGTGCGAATCCCAACCAGGAACAACTTTGTAACTGTGTATCTCACAGTGATTCAACAACGACAAAAAAATACACAAACCTTCAACTTCCTTTATCTTTATTGTATTGGTAATACATTTACTAGTTAAGTTACACTCCAGAAAATGATGGTGGGACCCAGAACCATAGTACAGTGTGGAGGGCGTTTGTTGTTCACATTGCCGACAAGAATTTGATCCCCGGCATCCCATATGGTCCCAGAGCACTGCCAGGAGTAATTCCTGGGTGCAGAGCAGGGAGCAATTCCTGAACATCATTGTTGATGCGACCAAAAAAAGACAATCAATCAATCAATCAATCAATCAATTAATCAGTAAGGAAAAGAAAACAAAATCATGGACAAAGAGGCAAGAAATTGGTTCTTTAATTCAGGAAAAATAAAACCTTTTCCATATTTTCTTTTTCTTTTTGATTTCTTTATACTTAATATTTAAATAGTTTTGATAATTCATTTATTATAATCTTATAACTAATAACTGATAGATATCTATACTTATGGAAATATTTGTGCTATTTAATTACATTGTTGTTCCTAACAACTAGCTTCCCTCAAGGAATACTTTTATTGACTATTTTCCTTGCCTAAGAAAGGAAAACATCTGACTTCATCCTTCTCCAGGGAAAAGGCAGAACAAGAAGAAACATAACTATAAGGCTTAAATTCCAGAATGCGACACTCACTGAAAGAGGATACCTCACATATGAATGTGTACATCTCACTTCAAAGACCTATTTTCACAGTTTCTTTTACCCAGTACTTCACCACAGTTAGAAAATAATAAGCAGACCAATGTGCAATAATCAAACAAACAAGTGTCCACAGCTTAGAGAGACAGAGAAAGCATTAGCAACAGCTAGGTAAGGATGCTTGAATAATCTAGCAGGGAGTTTAAAACAATCTGATTTATAGAATGAGACTTCTATTGGTTAAAACAGGCATCATGCAAAGAGATATGAGCAATACTGACAGATATGGAAACCCAAGAACTAGAAATAGATGCTAAAGATATAAAAAGTAGTTTTGAAAAAATGAATGCTTTGATGGTTTATAGTAGAAGAGACAATAGAGGGAGAAATTCTAATCAATTCAAAATTTTAATGTATGAAAATTATTCTGAAAAACCAAAAGTAAAGAATCTGAAAGAAAGAGTATTCAGGGAATACGGAGTGATTGCAAATATGTACCGCAGAGCAATGGAAGAAGGTATCAGAAGAAAAAAAATCGAGAATAAAACACAGTAACTATAGGAAACACTGAGAATTTAGAAAAATCATTGCCAGATACTAAAACATAGGTTCAGGAATCTTACAAAACAGAAATTAGGATAACTCTTTCACCAATACACCAAAGTAGATCCATTTTATGTGATAGAAAAACAAAAAAAAAATATGAGAAAATAACCTGGAGAAAACAAAGAAAAAATAGAACTTAAAGAGTACAAAAAGAGATCTATTTTATGCCCATAAAACCAAGTAATGAGAATAGAAGAATAATATAAACTGCTGACAGAAAAATATTACACCACTATAGAAGTCTGTATCATGAAAAATTACCCTTCAGAAGCTAAGGATTAAGAAATGTCTAGACAAAAAAAGTAAACCTATTGCCAATAGGTCTACTTTCCAATAAATGCTAAAGTGTGATTTAGAGAGAAGAATAATATAGATTAGAAATGTCCATCTGCATAAAGGAAAGAGCATACAAAAAGTAAAAACAAAAATTAACAAAATTTATGGATGTGCACATATTGAACACATGTGTATATACGTATATATGCTTATGCATATTTATAAAGAAGTAATTTAAGAATGCAATTATACAAGTTATGAAAATAGAATATTTTTACTATTGTAAGGTACAGAATCTGTGTTGACATATGAGCTTAATTACGCTGGTCTTAGGTTAGTTAAAATTTTATATTTTAAAACTAAAGCATTATTTTTATATAATCACAATTAATATAGTTAAATTGTTACAAGTTAATATTATGGTTAATATTACATATTAAAAGATGATTTAATTTTGAAAATAAATGCAGGCATAATCCTAAGGAGATATTTCTTCTTTGAGAATATCTCCCACAAAGAAGAAATTCACATGGCCAAAAGGCATATGAAAAAAATGCTCTTCATCACTAATCATCAGGGAGATACATATAAAACAACAATGAGATATCATCTCACACCACAGAGACCGGCACACATCCAAAAGAGCAAGAACAACCAGTGCTGGCATGGATGAGGGGAGAAAGGGACTCTCATTCATTGTTGGTGGGAATGTCGACTGGTCCAGCCTTTTTGGAAAAATAAATTTGGACAAAATTGGACAAATTTCCACAAATTGGAAATTGAGCTCCCATCTGACCCAGCAATATCACTTGTGAAATATACCCTGGAGGCCAAAACACATAGTGGAAACACTGTCCACACTTCTATGTTCATACAGCACAAGTCACAATAGCCAGAATATGGAAACAACCAGAGTGTCTGAGAACAGGCAACTTGATAAAGAAACTACATCTACGTAATAAAAAGACAATGAAGCTGACGGAAAAAATGAAGTTATGAAATTTACCTATTAATGGATGGACATGTAGAGTATCATCTGAGTGAAATTAGTCCGAAGGAAAAGGACAGATATAGAATGATTGCATTCACTTGTGAGATACCAAAAACAAAAATAGTATGAGACCAATATCCAAGGTCAGGCATTACATGGACCAGGAGGACTTGTCAAAGATTGGAATCTCCCACAGTGTGTGGGAATCAGAGGTCAGGTAAGAGAGAGAAGCGATCATTGTGCTAGGAATTGTCAGAAATGCTAATGCCAGACTAAAACTGAGCATTGAATACAGGTAAAGGGATACATGTGATAGCCCCTAAATGTATATATCGCAAGCACATGTTAGAGAGGAAGGCTATGGAGGCAGAGCGCAAGGGAGGGTGGGGTCTTTGCCAAACTGGGGACACTGGTGGTGGAAGTGCACAGATGAAAGGAAGCGTGTAGGATATGTATGACCGAAACTTAACCGTGAGTTTGTAACGGTTTCTCATGGTGATTTAATTAAAAAAAAAAAAGCACAAAGTGAAAGTGAAGCTATCAATATTCATACCATTGAATTTAAAAATATTAAAGCTATTACTTGTGAACATTTATTAATCTAGATAAAATAGCAGATAAAAAACAATCTGTCAAAAGTAGGAGAAAAAATGCAAAAAAGTTAAGTCTCAGCAAATTATTTTGTGGATAACAAAATATCAATTCCAGTGTTCAAGAGGAGAGGAGGGGAAAATGAAATAACTAATAACATATCCATCAAGAATAAAGTTGGAAGAATGGTCTTTCTTGACCTCAAGAATTATTATAATGGGCGACAGGACAAAGGAGAAGGCATTTCACTACACGTTGTCAGCTCAGCTCAGGGTTGACCCCTTGCATCTCATAAGGTCCCCTGAGCACCATCAGGAGAGATCTGTGAGTAAAGAGCCAGGAATTAGCCCTAAGAACAACAGGCTGTGACCTAACCCTTCCCTAGCCCAATCAAAATGATTATAAATCACTTCTTTATTGTTGAAAGAATAAATAGGTGGATTGGCAGAATTTTAGTTTCTTAAACTGTAGGGTTTTATCCCTATAAGGAATTAAGTAACTAAATATGGGGATTGTAAAAAATTTGGCAATAAAAGTTCCTGCACATCTGAGAACATACAAATGGATAAAGAGACTAAGGTTCATCTACACACTGGAATACTACACAGCCGCCAGGAAGAATGAAGTCATGGAACTTATTTATAAATGGATGGACATGGAGAGTACTAGGATGAGAGAAATGAGTGAGAAGGAGAGGGACACGCAAAGATTGATGGCGCTCATTTGTGAGGTATGAAAGACACAGTATGAGACTGTTACCCAGGGACTATAGAAATGATAGCCACAGGACTGGCCCACGGTTGGAAGCTTGTCACAAGTGGGGGCGGGTTAGAGAGACGACACTTAGGGTAGAGAAGGGTAGTTACCTTAGGACAATGATAGTTGGAAATGATCACCCTGTACAAGAACTGAGTGCTGAAAGTAGGTTAAGGGACACACATGATAACCTTCCAGTACCTGCAACACAAATCATGATTCCCCAAAGGAAGGAGAGAGAGCTGGAGAGTGAGTGAGCAAAGGAGTGAGGGAGAGAGAAGAGGGAGAGAGAAGAAAAGTGCCTGCCTCAGAGGGAAAGTAGAAGTGGACAGAGGGAAACTGGGACATGGTGGAGGGATATGTGCCGGTAAAGAAGGGGGGTGTGGAACATTGTATAACTGAAACCTGACCACGGCTCACTTCACAACTCCTTTTCTCACAGTAATTTATTGTTTTGTGTTTCTGCACATGTAACAGTCAAAAATGTATTCCAAGCCAACGTTTCAGGATTCATAGATATTCCTGTCACCAGTTTCCTCTGTTGCATTTCTTGAGCAAAAAGGGGTCATACATGGTAAGTTTAAGATTCTTGGAATAGAGTATGAGGCTAGAAATAGACTCTCATATTCACAGACAACTGATCTTTGGCAGCGGAGCAGAACCCTAACAGTGGAGACAATGTTCTCTTTAACAATTGGTCTGGAACTCCTGGCTAGTACATGCAAATGAAGGAGTCCTGACTCCAGCTGAAATCCTTTCCAAAACTTAACTGATTCTCTGATCCAAATGCAAAGTAAAATATCGAAACACAAAGAAAACCTATAAAACTCTTAGAATATGATCTAGTAGAAAAACCTGCATATTTGGGGGTTTGTGGCATGGCATCCGGTACCAAAGGATAAGATTCGATGAGTAGGAAAGATTTCATTACATTTCTTAAAAGTTATTCGACAATGTTGAGACTGATGAGAGAAAAGAAATCATGAGAACATATTTATAAAAGACATAAAATACCATGCGAAAAAGTGAGCCAAAGTCATTGACACCTTGACAAAGAACATACACAGTGACAAATGAGCACGTGAACAGGTGCATCATATCATAGGAAATCATGTAAGTACAAAGTAATACATTCGGATGCCCCGCACCCCTATTATAATGGCTAAAACACAATCTGTGGACAACATCAAATGTTGGTGAGAAAGTGGAGGCACAAGAACTGTCAGACATCAATGGTGGGACCAGAAATGGTACAACATTACACTATCTTACAAAAACCGCCGTTTGGTAGTTGAAGATAGTGGATACAATCCTCCCATGCTCCCCAGTAATCACCACTTCTTAATATTTACACAAAGGATTTGCAACTTATAAGTGTACTGAAGCCTAGACAGAATTTTGCAGCTGTTTTATTCAGGATTGCCAAGACTTGTAAGCGTAAAGGTGCTTTTCATTAGGTGAGTGTAAAGGTGAATCAAGACTGCTTCAGAGATGCTGGCAATGAAGCCATTAAAACATGAGTGAATATTAAATGCACATTACGAAGTGAAGAAGCCAATCTGAGAAGGACTCTGCTGAATAATTTCTGAGAAATAATGTTCTAAAACGGACAAAAATACATCTAATAAAATAATTCAAGGTTGTCGGTAGGAGGTAGGAGGAGAAATAAATCAGAACTTAGTGTTTCTAGGGGAGAGGGATTCTGACATCCGAACAACAGCTGCATGTCCCTATGACATTCCCCAAATCCACTGCCTGTGCAACACCACTTGCGACTCCTTGTGTGAACTGTGGGGTTGGGCGGGTTGGGACATGTTAGTGCTTTATCCTGAGTTTGGAACAGTGAGTCAGTGGATGTGTGATGCTGTTAAGGGGGGTGATGTTGTGAAGGTACAACTTCACCTTCAGTCAATGTGATGGAAATAACTTCACTCATTGTGTTCGAAAACTAGAGCTGCCGGAATCCAGGAGATAACACAAATACCCAGAGCACACTGTAATAGGGGCCTCACAATTTCTGGCACACACACATGAAATACGTCCTGGAGTTCACTCAGATAATGCAGATTCTATGAATAGGGGAAGGCCTGGTATTTATGCTTTGAATCCTGTGTCTTTCTTAAATCCACAGCTTTTAAGACATGATGAACTTCTATAAAGGCAGAGAGTTACAGCCTCCCTGTGGATTGGAGATGGGAGAGGTTGTGACAAGCAAGGTCAGAGTCTCTGCTGTGGTTGTAGCCTGTGACTCATGAAAGGGCCACATATACAGTGTACTCGGTGCCCTGCAGTGCCAGTGACCAACCATGTCTCCAAGTCCATCGGCAGAAAAGCTCCTGAGTCCAGGTGGTACAAAGGTTTCACCCACTCTAATGGCTCCCGGCCTTAGAGTCCCTGTTTCCTAAAGGCACATTCAGTTGTAGATAACTGAAGTTGAGGAAACATTAAAGTACTGCACAAAGGTGGAATCTACTTAGAACACTGATTTGAAATCACTATTTCAAATAGAGAAGAATAAGGCTGTTTCTGAAACAGAGGCTGTGCTCGTTTGGGTATCTGTGCGAGTCTGTAGATGTTGTTAAATGACATTTGTGCACTTTTAATTGATTATACTTGGAGAGGGTTTTGCGCACCTGGTGAAATTATTTGCAACATTTAAATGGTGTGACTCTTGAAGAATATAAATTGACAAGCAGCTGCCTCCAAACACTGGTTATTAAACAAGCTGATTCACAGGCTTCTAACACCTCTGCTCTTGCCCAACTTCCCTGCATGTCGCTTATTCTCTTTAAAATAAAGCAGATAAAAATAAATTAGCATTTCTTCTCTAGATTTGAATTTATAGACTATTTCCGGCATATTGTAGATGACCTTGATACCCTAATTTTAATATCTGGCTTAAAACATGAACTGAATAAACATATATGCAACTTAAATGAGAGGTTATAAACAGCTGCTCTCTTATTTTTATAAAAATAATAGTTTTTCCTGTAGATGCTGTTAAGCCTTATAACTGCAATCATTTACGTGGAGGTATTCTTTTATGTTTTTTGCTGAATCTCCATGAGATAGACCATTAAAAAGCTATCTTGATTAGATTTCAGTCATACAGTGACAAGCACCCTTCCCTCCACCAGCATACATTTCCAATACCCAGGAGTTTCTTTCTCACAATCTGCCTCTAAGGCAGGTACTTTTCCCCCCTCTTTTTTTTTCTTTCTACATCTTTTTGTCTCTATCTGTCCGTCCGTCCGTCCGTCCTTCCATCCATCCATCCATCCATCCATCCATCCATCCATCCATCCAATCCATCTATCATCTATCTATCTATCTCTCCATGCAGTATAGAACTGGAGGAGGGTTATCATGTATATCCCTTTACTTACTTTCAACACTCAGTTCTAGTCTAGTGTTAACTATTACTGGATATATCCTTAAGTTAAATAGAAATATGCTTATGTGGTAACAAATGGATTGGGCATGGGAATTCTAAGACTAGAGAAATGGAAACGCATGTCATTATAGGGGGAAATAGGGAAAATATTTGCTTATCTATATTTAGCACAGAGAGAATTCTGAGAGGCAAGACTGGGTGAAATGTGAGCAAAACATTTTAACAAATGTCCTAGAATGTATGACATAGAGAAACATGTCAGTACATAGGAAAGGATGGCAAAACAAGAAGCCGAGGGGATGAGTTAGTTCTCTGGACACAAAATCATGACAGAAGCAACCGTGATAGACATATGATATTAGAATTCAAAAGATGAAATAACAATTGATATTCTCTGCTTAGACTTTGAATAAGACTACATTTGCCAGCTAAACCTAACCAAGACGGTTCTGTGACTAGAATATATCTTTTTCTGATTAATCATCTCTAGTGTACAGCAAGAATATGGTTTCTTAAATAAATGCATGGAAGATGACAACCACTATATGTGTACTAAATTGGAATTTACAGGGTTCTGCCAATGTGCATCATACATTATGTAGCCATCTCACTGAGATGGATCTGAACAAATACAAAAAGAAAAACTAAAGTGGTGAGTATATTCCTTATGAATTTCCTTTTTTCCTGGTGATTTTAGTTAGTACTAAGTTATGAAGATAATTGAGATAATTATCTTTTTTTTGGGGTCACACAGGCAATGCTTGGGGTTTCTCCTGGCTCTGCACTCAGGAATTACTCCTGGCGGTGCTCGGGGGACCATATGGGATGCTGGGGATCAAACCCTGGCCAGCACAGGCCGACCGAAAGTGCAAGGCAAACGCCCTACCCGCTGGGCTATCCCTCCGGCCCCGAGATAATTATCTTAACATAGGAAAATCATTTAGAATTGCCTATTGGAATCTGATATTGCTTACATATTCCATGAATTTAATCATTCAATGAGACAGGTATATAAATTAAGAAAATAAAGGCATAAAATCTAATTACCATTTTAGGTTGTACTTATATAACTATTAGTGAAATGATGAAAAACAGTGAAATTTCAGAAATGACCTCTTATGGCCCCATGAAAGGAACAGATGGCAGGTACTGTGTGAATTTCTTACGGATGCTTCAAGGTTTGACAATGACTGCTCAGCTTCAGATTTTAAAGTAAACAGTGGCCTAATGACCAAACTGCCTGTCCGTTACAATAGAAGGATAAAGTGCATTGGGACAGAGCGACTTCGTTTTCAGTAACAGCTGCAGACACTAATCAAACCAAACTGTGCTAATTAAAATTAGGAAGGCACAGAGCAGTGACAAAGTACAGATGATTCTGTAGGATAGCAAAGACCAAAAGGAACTGCTCCTTCCGACCAAGAGGTAGTCAGAGACTTTCTTTACTATACAAGGCTGGAGGGCAAATTGATCACTTTACATAATGGAAGTGAAAGGCCTTAGGCAGTGGTCTTCAGGAACTAATTCTTTCAAAGGCAAATTTATGGGCATTATAGATGAAACTGACTTGGTTTTGTCTTGGGGCACACCTGGTAGGGTTTAGGGCTTATTCTTGTGTCTGTACTCAGAGATATTCCTGGTGGTACCAGTGGGTCAGGCTAGTTCAAGGCTGGAACCTTAACTTCTTTTTTTTTTAAACATTTTATTATACCACCATGAGATATACAATTACAACGTTGTTCATTGATTTCCTCTCTAAGTTTTATTATTTACTTCTTTCTGCCTGGATTGGGTTCCTTTTGTTGGAGGTTTAGGTCACATAGTGTCCATCACCCACCACCCATGTCCCCAGTTCCCTCCCCTCGCACGTCCTGCCTAAATGGCAGGTTCTTTATATCCTCTCTCTCTCCTTCTCTCTCTCTTCCTTCTCCTACACATTGTGGATTGCACTACATACACTTAGAAGCCATCATTTGCATTTTTTGTCTGTATTTAATGCTCAGTTCTATGTTGGTATCAGACCTTTTGACATTCACACATGTTCCCTTCTCTATCTTACCTAACCTCTGACTCCCACGCACTTGTGGTAATTTCCACTTTTGGTAAGATCACCCAGTATATTTATGTCATGCAAATAAATGCAGTCATTCTATGTCTCTCTCTTTCCTTATGACTAATTTCACTCAACATGATTCTTTCCATGTCCATTCATTTATAGGAAAATTTCATAACTTCATTTTTCCTGACAGCTGCATAGTATTCCATTGTGTAGATGTACCACAGTTTCTTTATCCAGTCATCAGTTCTTGGGCATACTGGTTGTTTCCAGGTTCTCGGAACCTTAACTTCTGTACAAACTCTGGCCCCACAAAAGAAGAAGTTTTTAAGAATCAAATTATAAGAAAAAATAGTGAAAACAATAGTTCCATATATCAGAGGGGTTTATAAGAATAACATATGAGATTCTTTATAAGAATCAATCTGAAGCCATATGTATTAGTATAATACATAGGATTAATATATGAAACTAATATAAAGGTTTTGGACGTATATTACTTATCCCTTTTTTTCCAGGAATCTGAGCTACCTGGATCTTCAGAGTCAGCTTGCTGCTTATTTCATGATGTCATTGACCATATACTTCCCATTCTGTGCCACAAAAGTGATTAGTGAGCTCGTAGACTGCCTGAAGTTGAGGTGTCGTGTCTAGGTCTACAAGCTACATGGACATATATAGACCTACATGGTCTATATATAGCTACATGGACCTACGTGTATAGGTCTACAAGCTATCATGAAATAAGCTTATTGCTTATTTCATGATGTCACTGACTATATACTTCCCATTGGTGCCACAAAAGTGATCAGTCAGCTCACAGACTGCCTGAAGCTGAGGTGCCGTGTCTAGGTATGCTGAACCAGAGACTCTCAGACATGGGGCAAAGCTGCTCCTTGCTCTCCCTGTGCCCAGCCACTCATGAGGAGCCCAGGAGGCATGGCGGGTTCTAGCCCTGGCCTGCCACCCCAGCAGAGCCTCACAACAAGCCAGAGGACCCCTTGACTCCATGGGTGTCCCCATCTTCCACATCCAGACTTCCCTCTCATCACAACTCCACCCAGCAGACCAGACTATCACAGCCCGGATCATCCACACCCACCCTGCAGCAGTTTTTTTTTTCAATCCGGCCCAGGTATGCTGAACCAGAGACTCTCAGACATGGGGGCAGAGCTGCTCCTTGCTCTCCCTGTGCCCAGCCTCTCATGAAGCGCCTGGGAGGCATGGCGGATTCTAGCCCTGGCCTGCCACCCCAGCACGGCCTCACAACAAGCCAGAGGGGACCCCCGACTCCCTGGGGGGTCACCATCTTCCACATCCGGACTTCCCTCTCGTCACAACTCCACCCAGCAGACCAGACTATCACAGCCCAGCTTGCACGGCCGCTAGCGGCCACACTGTTCATCAATAAATGCTTTATTCAGAGGTGACTACAAGAATATGCCACCTGCACGGCAAGCCTGGCAAGCTGCTCATGTCGTATTTGATATGCCAAATACCAGTAACATTTATATTAGGTCATTCCCATGACCTAATATAATGGCTTGAGGCTCTTTATGTTCCTGGAGCAAGCAGATGCCTTTGTGTTCTACTAGCATGAAACAGGACATATGGAGATATTACTGGTGCCCGCTCTAGCAAATAAAAATAGATGATTAACGGGAAGATAGTGATAGTGATAGTGATTGACTTATTCACTTTCACATGATTTAGACGTACAATCTCATCTTAAAAACTATGTACCAACTATCATGCGAACCTCGACAGTCTGATTCTCATCTAGCACCTGGACGGACACCTACCCTCTTTCTTCCTGATCCTTGTTCATTTGCCCTTCTGGTAGTCACGATTTTGTTTCAGAGTCTGAAAGTTTTGTGCTCTTTTTTGTGTTCATATGCTTTGCTTCTTTATATTTCACACTAGAAAGTAATATTCTTTTCTCTTTCTGACTTATGCACTTAGCACAGCCATCTCAAGTTACATACATGATACGTCAAAAGACAAGATCTCAGGTTTTTAATACTGAGAAATATTTCCATAATGTATGCACATATCTCTATGTGTTCATTCATCCACAGGCACTTAGACCATTTCATGAATTGGCTATTAAGACAGTTCTGAATAAACATATAGTGCCATATATCTTTTTAAATATTCTTTTATGATCCAAATAGATATCTGGGTGTTAAATTACTGGTGAGATTACTGTAGGATTATTGTATTATGGTTCTACTTTTTAAATCATTGAGGAGACTTTATCCATGTTTTCCAACCATCTTGTTGCAACTGGTAGTATTTTATCTTTCATTTCAGTTACATAGTTTTGTATTGATTAGATACACTAAAACTCATTCATTCAGTGAGCTGAGCCCTGGGGATGGTCTGCAAATCTTGACAAGGGTAAACAGTATAGCCACAGCCTTGGAAGCACAGGACTTTACCAATTATTTAGTATTTTAGCGAGAATCTGCCACACTGGGACCACGGGATCATATGGAATTTTTGGTTTTCAAGTTTTTTGGTTTTTTTTTTGCTTTTTGGGTCATACCCAGCGATGCTCAGGGGTTACTCCTGGCTCTGTGCTCAGAATCACTCCTGGCGGTGCTCAGGGGGACCATATGGGATGCAGAGGATCGAACCCGGTCCAGCATAGGCAGGCCACGTTCAAAGCAAACGCCCTACCCGCTGGGCTATTGCTCCGGCCCCCAATTTTCAAGTTTTTTGAGGAGACCCTCAAAGAGTTTTCTCCAGTAATTTCTCCAATTGCATTCTCACCAGCAGTTAATCTCAGAGCATTTTCCTCCACACTTTCTTCCACTTCTTTTGTTTGTTTTAGGGAAATACTGTCTCAAAGGTGGAAGGCAATACCTTACTTTCATTTAATGAGTATTTCCCAAATAGGAGATGATACACATCTTCCTGTGTTCCTGTCTGTCATCACTATGATTGATTTGGAGGAGTCCTCATCAACTTCTCTGTCCATTTTTAACTAGGCTGCAAGCTTCACATTGGTACAAGCTTCTCCAATCTTGCAATTATTTCTCCATAGGCTCTTTGTTTTAGATGGAAAATTTTACCAAGTAAAACCAATGGCCAGAGATGAGGTGGATAATTCTCGATCCGAAAGTGGTATGCATGTACAAATCCAACTTCCAATTTATTAAAAAAAATTAGGCACTCTAACATTCCTCTTGTACTCCTTAATTACCCTAGGTTCTGTACTGGAGCAGATAATTTATTCATAAACATAACATCCTGCGTATTTATTATAATAAAATCATCAAGTTACATACAGCATGTTTCCTGTGGCAAGTTTTCTGGGCAGAAATATCCATCATATTTAATAGGTCCTCGTAGATTAAAATTACCAAGTAAAACTTATGCATATCAAATGAAGTAGAAACATGTCATTTAAACTATACAATCGTTAATTATAATCATGTATTTATATATAATTTTTACTAGTTAACTCAGGTAAGTGTTGAGCTAGATCATTAGACTTTATTTTGAAATCATGAATTAATTCATATGCAAACATGTAGCATAGTCTCCTGGTCTCATCTTAAACAGAAACATGAAAGAATTCTAAGTTTTGTAATACATATTCACCTGGGATAGCTTCCGCATACTACCCTACATTTTCCAGGCTTGCTCTTTGCTCAAACTCCATTTAAATTATTGATCCTCTATTGATCCTTGTCTGAACACACGGATCCTTGTCGATTTATTTTCCACTTACACTTATTAAATTTTAAAAAATACATTCTAAAAGGTTTTGTACCTTAAATGTGAATCTTTAAGACTTTTAAGAATAAGGGTAATACTGTATGTCACCTTTATTTCCTCCAGAGATTGTTGGCCTATATGTCTTACCTTGACAGATGTGCGAAGAGATATGCGCCAACCTTGGGACCAAAAGGCACTCTGAATTCCACACTTATGCTGAAAAACATTGCATGATGGGAAATATACTCATCATCGACAAGCAGCCAGCCTTGTGTAATCTCTATAGTCATCTCTATGTACCCAGTACTATCACCATTACCTGGGACTTTCCGAGAAAAGATCATGTCAGGTGTCACTAATCATTGTTATCTTAAAGGCATTTGAAAAACAGGCACAGAAAAGACATTAGATGAAGCAATTATCTCTGTGCAAACCAGGGCAAAGAGCTTTGGTTTTAAGTAATGCATTCTGAGTATTTAAACAGTTCCAGCTCAGTCTTCTATAGATTCCCTGACAACATCCCTGTTCTGGAAAAACAATTTTTTAAAAATGTTTAGAGAACTATTTCAAACTACTTTTGATATATGTTAAGTACTAAATAACAAAATCCAAGTCAGTGTTCTTTTTCAAAACTAAAATATCACATCAGAGCATGCTTATTCTTGTTAGATATTGGTAACATGAACTGACACACAAAACAAATCTCAAGCATTTACTAACACATTCCAGAGTCTGGCCACCCAATTACCCAATGAAGCTTCAGAACCATGATTCTGCTGTTGCCATGGAATTCGGCTCCCTGGCCTGTCGTAAGCCTGCTGTTCAGGCACGGGAACTTAGAGGAAGCTTTGTCAACCTTTGATCTCTTTTTGTTACACAGCATTTTGGAATCAGAAGACCGTAGTACTCTCACCTCAAGTTTGCCACCTCAGCGCATATACATTTAGAATGAAAGATTGTATCACCAGAGTGGGAACTTCAATTCATTGACTCTCCGTTCTGAGATACGAGAGTGCAGGCCTGTAGAAGATTTTGTAACTCAGACGAACGCTGTCTCATACTCAAATACTTTTCCATCTGCTTTTGAGTCCTATGCTTCCTGCTACAAGGTGACGCTATTCATATTTACCCAAAGTGGCATTCCTCATGTAAAGTCATGTGATGCCTGCCCATTACCCACATAAAAACTCTTCTTACTCCCTTTATCTTACACCCTGCTGTGTTTATTTTTCAGTTCTTAGGGAAGAATGTTGTCTAAGCTCAGCAGCACATACAGACCTGACTGTACAGGCAGCTAAGTAATAAAATGGTCTTAGCAATGCTACTTGGTCCTGGCTAATGAGTAGCTGATTACAGCGTTGTCCTGAAAGGAAATTCTTCCCAAAATATTAAGTCTCACTCCTCAGGTCTGGGGTCCTTTTTGGTATCTGAAAGGGAAAAGTTAGCATAAACAACATCTTTTTAGTACATTTCCCTTCCTTTTCATTCTGCATTGACTGTCACCTTCCCCTTTCTATTATTTATTTATTTTTTGCTTTTTGTGTCACACCTGGGTCTGCTCAGGCATTACTCCTGGCTCTTCACGCAGGAGCTACTCCTGGGGGTGCTCGGGAACTGTATGGGATGCCGGGGATGGAATCAGGGTCGGCCACGGCAAGGCAAACGCCCCTACCTGCTGGACTACCCTCCCTTTCTATTTGTTACCCACCACTTTCTTTGCCTCATTTTCTACTGGGAAAATGAAAGAATGTCATCAGTATCGACTTTAGGGCTCATGTCATTCTCTCTTCATCAGCAGCACCAACTGCAGGGGTCCTCAGACTCCAAAGGTCTCCACAGTTTGAATTTCTAGTTCTTTTTTAAAGGGAGGCTGATGATTGGGAATATACCCTTGGAAGCCAAAAACACACAGCGGAAACACCATCTGCACTTTCATCTTCATAGCAGCACTATTCACAATAGCCAGAATCTGGAATCAACCAGAGTGCCCGAGAACTGATGACTGGATAAAGACACTTTGGTACATCTACACAATGGAATATTATGCAGCTGTTAGGAAAAATGAAGTTATGAAATTTACCTATAAATGGATGGATATGGAGAGGATTATGTTGAGTGAAATTAGCCAGAAGGAAAAAGACAGATACAGAATGACTGCATTTATTTGCATGACATAAATATATATAGAGTATGATACCAATATCCAAGGTCTGGCAAAACATGGATCAGGGGTCTGGTCAAAGGTGGAAATTACCACAAATGGGTGGGAGTCAGAGGTTAGGTAAGACAGAGAAGGGAACGGTGTGCTAATAATTGTCAAAAGTGATAATACCAGCCTAGAACTGTATGGTGTATTCTTCCTTTCTTTTTACTCTTATTGATGCATTCTGCCCTCTTACCAGCATGAATAGGAACTGTTTCCATTCCAACTTTATATATGGGAAAACTACATTATGAATCTCCAGTTCTCCAAGGTTCCTAAGGAAATATGCGGCAGGAACAAAACATGAAGCCAGGCAGTCGAACTGCAGAAGTAATGCTCTGCACCCCGGAACTTTATCTTCTCCCCCAATTCTCGAAAGAAAACATCAAATCTAAAGCAGACTCAAATTTGTATAGTAGATCACAAGAGCACTACTGGAAATTTCAGTGACTTGTGTAGTACTAGGCAGCAAAGCAATGTCAGAAGTTTGAACAAACTTAATTCACATATTAAACAAATAATGCTTAAAAATATCTAAGCATGAAGAAATTTTCATTGTACATTTTCATATTCTTGTTTAATTTTTCTGACACTATGAAAGAACTATACTTATTCTAACTATAGTAGCAAATGCATTGGTAATTAACTTTTGGGCTAAATTTTCACCCTTTACTGTGCTATTATTCTATTTCAATATCATTAGTTTTCGTAATAAATATTAATATTTTAATTGATACTTTATAATCTTATCAATTAAAATGGAATAGATATTGCTATATCTCTAGAAATATGCATCAGGATTATAACAAGTTGTGTAATTTTAGAATGTTCTTGGAAATTTTCTAGAGCATGAATAAACTTATAAAACAGACTATTTCTAGTAACTATCTGAACTTAAGTACTTTGGTAATTTCTTATTTTTTTTAAAAAGTCTGTGGTCTTATTACACAATCACCGACTTGAAATTATTTATACAATGCATATCAAACTAGCAAAGACTACAAATAATCATTGCCAAATATTATTTTATTGAAATCAGTTCTCTATTGTTGGAAGTAGTTTTCATACAGGCATGTTGAATAGAAAATTAGACCATGTCCTAATATAAAAAAGTAAATTCTTTTTAGTTAAAGCAGTAAGAATAAAGGGTTCATTTTCTTCCTTGATAATACTGTTTTGTAGTGTCAAAGTTTGCATTTACAAATACCCAGAGATTCAAATTCAAGCTGAAGAATTGTGAAGGCTCCTATACAACATTACTGAAAGTTGTATTTTATTTATCTTTTGCTTCAGAACATAAGTGCACCAATATCACCAGCCCCACTCACCATTAAAACTTTGTCACTATTTACTAGCAGTTTAATTCCAAGTGTATGAAATGCTTGGTTTGGAGTAATTTCTTGTACATGTTGTGAAATGGTGGGTGGACAAAATAATTAAGATTTACTCTATGCTATGTTCTTCCACAGACCAAAGTGTCCTACAAAAGTGCTTTTTAGCTGAGTCTGGCATTTTCATTCAAACTTTATAATCCTACTTTTTAAAAAAAGAATATGCAATAGGACCTCAAGGTCTATCTGTAATTTAGCTTGTTTACTTAATTTTTCATATTTATTTATCAGAAAAAATGTTGCTAAATTAAATACATACATGTTAATATATTTATAATATTTTAGCATTATTTTAAAATGTGTACACATTATAAAAGTAAAATATATTTTCTTAGTGCTACCAATTCATCTATTTTAATCTCTAAAAATATCACTTGATCACTGAATCAGTTATTCATCGATTTGCTCAAACAGGCGCCAGTAACATTTCCATTGGAGACTATCACGTGCCAATGTAGCCCAATGGCATCCGGTTGATTGAGGAATATGAAGAGCCTCAACCGTTCGTTCAGGGTATTGACAAGGAAGTCTGACCATCTTGTAGGTGGGCGGCCATGTGATCTTTTGACATCAGTGGGACCCAGTTGGTAACAGCTCTAGTCCAGTGGTTGTCTCCAAATCGCATTACATGTCCAGCCCATCTGATTTTCGATGCCTTGGCAAACAAGACAGCATCCCTGATTCTGGAATAGCGATGGAGGTCAGAACTCCGGATTCCTTCTCTCACTTGAGTGAGGCGTGATATTCCAAGCATAGCTCTTTTGATTCCTCTCTGGGAGACCCAAATAGCATTCTGTTCCTGCTTTTGTAGGGCCCAGGTCTCTAAGGCGTATGTTAATGCAGGGAGAATGGTGGAGTCAAAGAGATGTGCCCGGAGCCGAAGGTTCTTTGTTCTTTTAGCTATTTCTTCTATGCCTTTGAAGGCATTCCATGCCACTCTCTTCTTCCTGTGCAGCTCAGGTTTTAGGTCGTTCATCATGTTGATTTCTCGACCTAGGTACACATAACTGCTGCATTCAGAGATGTTTGTTCCATTGAGAGTGAATGGGGCCTCTGGAACTAGTTCATTTTTCATAAACATTGCTTTCTTTAGATTCAGCTATAAACCTATCTTTCCATATTCTTGGTCGAAGTCAGCCAGCATTTGTGCCGCTCGGCTAATGTTTGGTGTTATTAGAATGATGTTGTCAGCGAAGCAGAGGTGGTGTAGTTGCCAACCATCTATCTTCACTCCCATTCCTTCCCATTCTAATTGTCGCATGATGTTCTCGAGGGTGGCTCTGAAGAGTTTTGGTGAAATGGTATCACCCTGTCGAACCCCTCTTTGACATCAATGATCACTTCTTTGTAGAATGGTGAGATCCTGGTGGTGAATATGTAATACAGCTCACGAAGGATCTTGATGTATTGGTTTTGAACACCCTGTTTGGCTAGGGCTTCGATGACTGCTTCAGTCTCCACAGAATCAAAGGCTTTCTCATCCTGTGGAATTTAGTATGTGGACAGGTGGATGTGTACATCAATGAACGTGAGACAGAGCGGCAGCTTGTACTCCCTACAAACCTCAATGAGCTTGGTTACTGTGTGGATATGGTCCATTGTGCTTAATCCTTTCCAGAAGCCAGCTTGCTCACATGGTTGTCCTTCATCTAATGTTATGCCAATCCTGTTCAGGATGACTCGTGTAAACAGCTTGTAGATTACGGACAACAGGCAGATGGGTTGATAGTTGCCGATGTCATGAATGTCCTTTTGTGTCTTTTCTCTTTCTTGGCATTCTTCGCACAATCATGGAGGTGCTGAACCAGTCGGTTGTATTCTTCATTGATGTTTTCAATGGTGGTATCTTCCCATGTTGCTGCAATGGTGCCAAAGAGTTCCCAGTTGGTGGTCGTTCTGGGACTTCTCTTCTTAAACTTTGCAGCCTTTTCTCCCTGTTGCGGGAAGTAGAATTTTGCACCGAAGGAGACGGTGGTCCGATCCTGTTTGGAATTTGGGGATGACAGCAACATCGGTCAGACAAAACCATCGATTGAAGATGATGTGGTCAATTTCATTGTGGAACTGTCCACCAGGAGATTCCCATGTCCAAAGTTTCGCTTCAGCCTTCTGGAACTATGAGTTCCCATGAATGGTCTTGGTGGACATGATGAACTCAGATAGTCTCTCACCCTGTTCGTTCCATTCTAGGCCATGGGTCCAGATGTGGAGTTCTTCAGCCGATCTTCTAGGTCCTATCTTGGCATTAAAATCACCGACTATGGTCTTGTAGAAGGTGTTTTTTATAGAACTCCTCCAGTTCCATGTAGAATTTCTCAATTTCATCTCCTTTGTTTGTGGATGCTGGTGCGTAGACAATGAAGATAGAAATTGCTGGCCATGGGCCACATCTCTTCAAGTGTAATCATCCTATCCAGTTTGTTAGGCATTCAAATGAATCAATGTTGACGGCCATGTTCATGTTGACAAGGACACCAACACCACTAACGCCTCTTTCTTCGCATATTCCAAGGAACAATTCTTCTCCGTTGTCAAATACAGCATGATGCAACTGGTGCCTCCTCGTCTCAGTCAGACCAATGATGTCATACTTGATCTTTTGCTTGCACCATCAGATCCTCAATATATGCTTCCAATGCCAGCTTACGCTGGCCCGGAGAGATATTCCAGTGGGTTGGGCGTTTGCCTTGCACCGCCTGCCTGTGCAGGCCCAGGTTTGATCCCCGGCATCCCATATGATCCCCCGAACACCATACTTATATAAACAGTTATAATTCCTGAGTGCAGAGCCAGGAGATACCCCTGAACATTGCTGGGTGTGACCGCAAAAGCCCAGGAATGCTTGACACAGTAACACCCGGCAGAGCAGAAACCAGCTTTCCCCATTGCAGCCGTGCTATTTACCTCCAAATTACCGTGAATATTCTACCCACCCCTCTGAGAGAGCCCCACAAAGTAATGAGAGTATAGCACCCGCACAATAGAGCCTGGCAAGCTGTCCAATGCATGTACGATATGCCAAAACCAGTAACAAAAATGTTTATTTTCCTGACCCTGAAAGAGACCTTAATACGGCAGCAGTAAGAAAGGCGAACAAGCAGTGCCTGATAAAATTTCACGGCCATCCTTGGCTGCCAAAACGAAGGACTAAAATGACTGTCTCTAAAATATATACATGTAAAGTGTCAATTTTCTAAAAGCCAAATTTTCCAATTAAAAGAAGATTGTAAGAAGTGAAATAATTTTATTTGTTTATGTAGTGTTAGTCTTATAGGCTTCCTTTATATCATTTATTGTATTAGAAAAGTAGATAATAAACATTTGGGAAATTATGTATGTATATAGAAAGCATAGATAATATTTTTTATTTGAACGTTAGTTAAACTAATTGGGGCAGAAGAGATAGTGCAGGGGGAGCTAGGCTCATGCCTGGCACGTCGTTGAGCAGAGTTCCATGCCTGGCATTCCCTGAGGGCCCCCAGGACTACTAGGAGTGATTCCTGAGGGAAGAGGCAGAAGGAACCCCTGCAACTGATAAAAAATAAAACAAATAAAACAAACTGATAAAAATCATCAACAGAAGGAAATGGTAAGTGTTTTATTGTATATGTTCTCAAACTTAATTTCCCACCTGTTTACAGTTCATTGTATTAAAATACCATGTCCATAGCAAAATCAGGATGTTTGAACCAAGCACATACTACAGCAGGAAGGTCATCTACAGGAAGAAAGCATTTTAAATTTCTCTTCTCTGGTAAGTTAATGCATGAGGCAGCGACTTCCCCATTTAGATAAGAGGAGATAAAGGAAATTGTATTGCAATTTTAATATTTCCTTTGTCACTTTGAATGAAATCTATTAATGCCAGAGTTTTTACAAAACCATGCTTTGTGAACAGAAAATACAGCCAGGTTATTAACCAAATGTAATTGCCTGGAGATAACAGACTCCTTTAGTTTCTATATGACACCTATTTAACTTCAAAAGGCTATCAATTAGGACACCACATTTAAAGCAAGTGGGAAAATTATGCCTGGCACTTCTAACAAAAAGGTGACACATTCACAAAACAGTCCATATCCCTCCCTTTTAGAATACCAAATGGCTACTTTAGTATTGTCTAAAATGAAAAGACTTAATACCTCTATGTTCCTCAGTGCCCAAAGGCATGAGGAAATGTAAATGCCCAGCATCAATGCTGTGTACACAGATCTAGAATGTGGATGGCTCTAGGCTAGAGACTGCCCAATCCATTCACATAATTCCTATAAAACACACTGTGAATGTTGTGTGTGTGTGTTTGTGTGTCCAGCAATGGGCTATAGGCTGGAGACTGCCCAAATCATTCGGATAATTCCTACAAAACACAACGTAAATGTGTGTGTGAAATATAGTCATTAAAATATTGAAGGTGAAACATTATTCTTTTTTACCTACAAGTCTAAGACTTAATTTTGAATTTCTGAATCCACGGTAGTTTCAGCTCAAAGATAACATTCATCTTTGGATTTTAGGTAGTTGGGGAGTGCAGTCATTAATGAAAATAGACTCACAGAAGTCCAAACTAAAGGCTCTGTGAAACAATAAGTTTAAATTCTAGTATCGAGGGTTTCCTAAAAACACATCATGGATATTCTAAACACAATGAGAAATAAATTCACATATAAACTCCCAAGTCTAAAAGGAAAGAGTCTGGGGAAGGAAATTTGCTCTGATTCTTTCTGAATATGAGTTCTTCATTTATAAGCACATACAATGGCATACTCATGGGTGTTCTCATGAATCGTGCTCAAATGCATCTTTATCTTTCACGCTTTATTCTGCTCCAGCTGGATCTCTTCTTCAGTCACTGGCTTCCTGAGAGTAGTGGGACGTTGATTTCTCTTCCCTTACACCACTGCCTTCATTGATGGCAACTTTCGTCAGCACTGATGGGCACTGTCCTTCCTGGTGATTTGTGGTGAGCGAGAATTCAGGCTCCTGTTCTGTGTTTTGGAGTCTCTTTCTCTTCTCCTTCACAGCTGGATTAGTGAACCTGACTCCTGAGCTAATCCACTGAGGAGAACACGGCAGTAAAATATAACTTCTTTCCACCCATTCAACCAAATGTCCCGAAAGTCACGGCTTCTTCTCTCTTTCACTCATCATTGATCAAACTGTAGAACAAAATTTCAAGGTTGCTTTTCTTCAGCAAGTTTAACAAATATGATGTAACTGTTTACATCTTAAAACCGTAAGTTGTGGACATACAGTTTTATCCAGCCAATTAAAGAAGCTGACAATTCTTTCTAAGCATTTGTTCAGATTAAATTTTTTTTCAAAATCATTTTATGTTAAGAATTACTTTTGAAATCTTAGGTACGATTGACCTGTTATTTTAGTTTCCTTTCTAATAGGGCTCTCACCAAACAATCCTGTATGTGGGGAAAAAATGTTGTTTATGGTGATATCTTTACAGGAACACCTCAGAGCCCTATACACAAGACACCCAAATTTGGAAGGATTTAGTACAGCTTCTAACACCAGAGAGGACATTTTGGATATTTCTGGACTCAAGTTGGGCAGAACATTAAGCCATTCCAACCAGTTTTGGAGAAGGCATCCTTCTTTCCCTTCACTTAAACATCTGGAGGCTTCCCCAGTCCAAACTTAAGAGCAGAATAAACACTGACCTTCACCATTTTCCCCTCAATTTCCTATCCCGTGCCCTTTATCCTTGGCTCCATATGAAAATGTGTTATATCTCCTCATCAGGCCTCATGCCGTATAACTCTTGTCTTTGCTAATGGACTCCATCTATTTACCTGTTCCAATTATGTGATGCTTAAGTATACAGCCAAGTTCTCCTTCTCAGCATAGCCTTCTAGAACTTTCCATTGCACATCAATCACCCTGTCTCTGAATTCCTCTAAAATTCATTTTGTCTTGACGTACAATAATATTGGCTAGTGATGTGTCTTCTCATTTGCTCTTCTGGCAGAGTTTCAGCATGATAACTGAAATTTACCCATCCATATACACCCTTTCTTCTATGAAACAGAGCTGTATGCTTCAATAGAGAGTTGAGTTCCACAAGGAAATCATTAATAGTAATCTTGAATTAGGAATTCATTGCAACATACTGTTCTAAGTGTTTTAGATAATCCATCCTCATTATTCTGTCAAGCTTGTGTAGTTTGGATACATCATCTCAGAGTCAATATAGGGGCACATTCAACGAATATGTGTTAATTATATACAAAGCTAATGCAATTACTTGAATTTCAACCATAATAATCATCCTTTTGAAAAATGGACAATGAGTCAAACTACTCTGTATTTAAGAAGACGCCAAAGTCCATTTTTCCAAGTCAGTCACTGGCTATCAGTGGACTCAGTACAGAAATCCAGGTCACATTTAATCCAACATGCTTACCGCTCAGAAACATATACTGGTCACATATATAGTACAGAGGTTAAGGTGCTTGCACGCAGTTGACCATGTTTGATTCTTGCACCCCATATTGTGCCTTGATAATCTCCAGCAATGATCTGTAAGCAGAGCTAGGAGTAAGCCCTGAACACAATTAGGCATGGCCTTAAAAACAAATAGATAACAATAGATAGTAGAGAATAAACACATTGGCTGATACAACATGGGGCAGTAAATTTTCTGGTACTACTTCAATCTAATAAATGCACTAAATTAATTTCATTGCATGAACCAAAAAAAAAATCTTCTGAACCTCTTAAATTCAAAATAAATTTTACAATAGTTCCTATAATTTGGAGAGTGGTGTTGGAACTCTATCTGACAGTGCTCAAGACTTATTCTTGGGATTACTCCCAGCTGTGCTCAGGAGAGCACATGTTGTGCCAGGGATTGAACAGAGAGAGGCGCATCACCAGGAGAACTCCTTAATTTCTGTAGCATCCCTCTGGTCCACAACTGCCCAGAGTATAGAAGTGGACCCTTAGTAACTCAGTTTCATAAAGGAGGAAATAAATAAGGTGCTAGTCAAAGTGCTGTTCTCACTCAGCCTAGGCCTTTCCACAGATCCGTGCTTCTTTCTAGCAAACTCTTTCAGCTTCTTCCCGGCCTTCCCTAGCTATTACCCCTCATCCAGAGAGGAAAACCGCTTTCACACTGTTATTCACAATATAAAATTGCACTAGTCTTCCTAAAGCCTTTCCCGGTAAGAAACATGCATTATGTATTTTTGTTTTGTCAGCATATATAATAATTCACAATCTTTGGGAGTTAAAAATGACCCTGTAATTTAAAAAGCTATATATTCAACATGCACGTTTCTCGCTGCTCCTTTTCACAGCAAAATCATTCCTTGTCACAGAGTTGAAATTTGAGTTAAGACTGTTATTTCCCTTTAAACACCACTAACATTTTATTCAGGGATATTTTTCCTCAGTGAGAAACAGTAAAAAATGGCACCATACCAAGTAGGCTGATTCAGCAAGAACACACCTGGCAAATAGAAATAATTTTATTTTATACTGTTAGGCTTTGGGCTATGAAAGCTAGAAAGGGTCATCTAGTAGCTGGGGACTGGACCGGATGTAGATTTTACTTCCTTACTGTCTTATGTCACCCATAGTGATTTTTTTTTAGACAGAGAATCTTACATGTCTCTTGGCTATATAAGTAATTTATTTCTGGAATAAAAAATTAAAGCTGCATGTATAAATCAATTGGTTGCCCAAATTTTTATAGGTTGATTTTTAAAAATGAAAGTATTGTTTGTCATATATATGACATACATATGTACACACACACACACACACACACATATATATATATATATATACAGCAAAATTCACTGAGGTCATTATAACTACATAAAATGTTTAAAAATTTTGTTAGCTCTTTACCACAGTCCTTGGGCTGAAGCCATAATATAGCAGGTATAGCACTTGTCTTGCATGCCAAGAATCTCTGGAACCACATAAGTTCCCAAAGCAACTCCAGAAGTTATTGATATGCACAGAGCCAGGGGTAAACTCTGAACACTGTTGGGTGTGGTTCAAAAAACTAAAAGTATATAAATAAGTAAATAAATGAAAGAAATGAAAGTGAAGACTTTGTTCTCAAAATAATCAAAAGCAAGATAAGTTATGCAGTCTTCCACATGAGAACTAGGCTAAACACATATTTGCACATTTATTAGAAAATAATTTCATATAACAGATATGATACTCTTATGGTAAGTGGTAGTTACAGTTATTTTCTTGTCATACATTTTACAATTGAACAAGTATATATTTTCCCAATCTATGTTTATTGTATATCCCCTATTTCCAAAAGGAAATGTGCAGTTTTGAGATTATTAGACTAATTAGTACTAATTTTATTTTAATGTACATTTCATGGGCATGAGATCTGTGATCTTTGAGATTTATATTTTTTAATTATGGCCCCCAGAATGGTGACATATGACACAAAAGGGCAGCATCCCTTAAATCTCCATTATTTCTTTGCTGGATGAAAAATAAATCATTTAAGAATGCCTTGGTTAATAATTCTGCCAAAGAAAGTAACAGAACGAGAAGCTCAATGATATGGCAGTCTCAACTGAACAAAGAGCTTTATAATTTTAGCACTTCCAACAGAAGGGAGTGTGAAATCATTGCTTGCCTTTCTCACACTTAACTCCGGTCTATCCCAAGCACCCTCCGTGGTCTCCTCAGCCCACAGGACTGATCTCTAAGTGCAGAGCCAGGAGTCAGACTTAGCTTCTCTAGCATGGCCCAATAAAAACAAAAAAAAATTTCAAGTCAATTAAAAGAATTGTGTGTGAGATGCTGATACTAAAATGGAATAAATGGTGAGAATAACAGGTCACAATCATAGGGAAAAGTGGGTTATTATTTGATCAATGGAAAGGAATCCTGATATATATTTTATTATCATACTACTGAACAATAATCATAAAATTGTTGCTCTAAATAAGCCAGTATTTGGTTTATGCATAAACATCCAGATGTTATAAATTGTGAAATTATTCATAATTTTACTACTATAATTTACATTTCTATTTGGGAAAATGCATGGATTTTCAATGTTTTCTACAAGAAAACCATCAGCAGAACATAAATGGAATCTGATGTAATATTTTTGTGGGGTTATATTTAAAACTCCCCTTTTACACAACACATTTTTTGGTTTAAACCATAGTCTTATAAACATCACATATAAAAATGATAAGAATAAGAAATTTCATAGGTAAATGTGGCAAGAATTGACCAGAAACGCAAAGGATGAATAATTTAAGTAATGGTAAATGTGATTTATGAGAATTACTAATCTTAATCATAAACCTATGCTATTTAAAGTCACAATTTCCAAGTCACAAAACCAAAATGCAATCATGCAGCATAAATACTGTACAAGTTTTGGGTGCTAAATTATAAATGTAAATTTTGTAGGCTTGCAAAACAAGACAAAACCAAACTCTCATGTAATGTTTCAAGTCTAAATCCCCAGACCTATGTCAGAACATTTGCAATGACTGCCAAATCTCTTAAAACAGAAGCCTGTTTCTAATTTGTGGCGATAAGCTTACAGGACACTTTTGTAAATAAAAAATTGGGCATTAGGCAAGTCTCCTTCAAATGTGATAAAGAATTCTAAGGCCCAGCTGGAGCCTTAAAAAGTGGATAAAGGGACCAGAGTAATAACACAGTGGGTAGGGCATTTACCTTGCACGTAGCCCACCTGGATTCAATTCCTGGCATCCCATATGGTTCCCTGAGCATGGACACCAGAAGTAATTCCTGAGCACAAAGCCAGGAGTAACCCCCTGAGCATTGCCGGTGTAACCCAAAAGCAAAAAAAAAAAAAAAGTGAGTAGAAAATGAGCAAGAATATGTAGGAGACACAACTTAAAAAGTTGGGCCCATTCCTTCGTATGCTTGGAAGATTCCAGAGCAGGTGTCAACCTTGACTTGTGTGTCACCGTGATGTCACTGATACATGTAGGGAACTGCCAGTTGGGAAACTGTTATTCAGTTGAGGTCAGGATTCTGAACCTGATCTGAGACTGTAAATAGGGGCCCCAGGAGAGCATCGGGGGCTTCTGGATGGAGAGAGCAGAGGCCCATTGGTTTCTGGGCCCTAAGGCCAGCACCTGAGTCATCGTGCCCCTGGTGACTAGGCTGGATAGCCAGCACCGGGAACGGAGGGGGGAAGCTGCTCCTGGTGCCTAGGCCTGAGGGCCAGCAGCAGAGCCACAAGGCCTGGTGCCTGTGTCTTAGGGCTAGAACCAAGGCTACAGGGCAAGAGGGCAACAGGGCAAAAGGGCAATGAGGTAATAGGGCCAAACAGTAGTACAGAGAAACAGAGATAGAGACACAGAGTAACAGAGAAACAGATACTACAGGCCAAAATAGGGAAATAGAGTTAGGGACATAGATTAAATAGAGAAGGAAAGAGAAAAAAGGCCTTGAAAAGAAAGGACTTTAGAAAAGAGTCCTGGAAAGAATGGTCCTGTGAGAAGTGAAAGGTGATGCCCTGAACAGTCATCCAGAAGAGAGAAGCCCTGAAGAGAGGGCCTCCACAGATGCCCTGAGGAGAGCAGCTCACGGGAGGAGAACCTGTCGGGAGAGCCAGAGGTCCCTGGAGAGAGGTTCCTGCAGCGAGCAGAGAGAGGTGAAGTGAACAGTTACAACAGAAGAGTTATGGAAATTAACCTTCAGGAGCACCTGTCCTTGTTCTTTTTCAGTCAACTGGTCAGGGAATGGTGTCGGCTCCGGATACAGTCTTGGGGTCCTAATAGACTATGAAGCTGCCAGAGACCCCGCTAGACCCTGACGACTGCTGCCATGGTCACCCCTGGCCCCCAAATACTGTTAAGGCCTTGGAATCTACAGAGTCCCTTGAGCCTGGAGCCTGGAAATGCCCCTAAGGAGGGAGTCAAAATCCCCCCCTCTTCTTCCTTTATTTCAAAACCCTAACAGATAGAGCCCCTCACGGGAAACCCACCACAGCGGGGATCAAATGAGGGCAGCTACTTTTTTTTTCGGTTGTTGTTGTTGTTTTCTTACTTTTTTTGTGTTACACCCGGCGGTGCTCAGGGGTTATTCTTGGCCCTTTGCTCAGGAATTACTCGTGGAAGTGCTTGGGGAGCATATGGGATGCCAGGGATCAAACACGGGTTAGCTGTGTGGAAGGCAAATGCCCTCCCCACTGTGCTATCACTCCAGCCACCAAGGACAGCTACATTTGTGGAAGATTTTGCTATGTGCTGGATTCAACTTATTCCTGTGTAAAGCATGGCTCGAGTGAGTGACAAGAAGATTGGTTATTAGGAAAGCATTTCCTACTTTTTATTAACAAATTCTGTTACCCAAACTTTCTATATATTGTTTAGTTTTCCCAGTAGCTTGATAAGCATTTTCAGTGAACTCCATCTTCAGCAAGTGGTGATTCTTTCAGAAACACAGCATCATGTTACATCATGTTATCCTACGAGAGGCAGCAATCTGGAATCCATGTTTCCCATCACTTAACTTATATATAGTAAGAGACAGTCAAATTTGTTGTTTTCAAATCAATATCTGAGTATCATTGAAAGTATTTTTAGATATGGAACCACATAAGATAGACTAGAATAACTATTTTGAAGCAAAATAAAATCATAAACCGTTCTAAGTACCACTGAATTCTATATAAAAATGATGGGAAATGAGATAAAAACAAAATGTTAATTACAGAGTAAGAAATACAAAGCATTAAACATTAGAAAAACATCTCATTATATAATTTTTGCAATCGTACCAAAACACTTATGTTGTCTGGAAAGAGAAACAATAATGTTTTTCTGTTTAAAGATTCACAACTCATGAGTTGGGGTGGTAGAAAGTTCGTGGGGCACAGACAATAAAACCATGGTGACAGTCACAAATGGATCAGATTTAAGCTTTGATACTCCACTGTCAACTCTGCAGGATGTCAGTTGGAGAGTCGAAGACATTATCTAACATAAGAGAAAGAAAAGAGATCATTTGTGTACATGAGCTGCCTCTGTAATAAGATAGACAAAATATCTCTCACTTATTGCCTTCATCGATCAATATATCAATGCATTTTCTTGTAGCTCTAACATAAATTCCTTTACAAAAACAACAATTATTCCCACATGGAAAATATTCTCCACCAACAATAGTACTAATACCTGAAGGGTATTGATAGGTATATGACATATTTATCTGCAGAATATCTAATTATAAATGTAATTTTAGATTTTAGATTCCTCTGAAATAATTCATGATAGAAAGAGTCTGGGCCTTGTGGCAGTTTTGCTGTGGATTCAACTGCCTTGCTGAAATAAATGTGCCAATGTAGAGGTGACAGTTACAAAATGAAATGAATTCATTGGCTATATGTTAGCATCTCTTTATTAAAATCTCACACCTTGTATTCTCAAGAAATTAAGTTCAATCCATGGCATCATCTCAAGAGCAACCAGTTAAGCACTGGACATACCTGAGCACCTTATTTCTGGTCTTAAGCATTCAACTGTCTATGTGTCTTGACTAAGCATTTGGTACTTGGTAGTCCAAGTATCACCAAGTGTGGCCCCATAGATACTGAGTATTGCTTGGGAAGCCCTCGCCTCCAAAAGATAGAAATCAAACTTTTGAAAGGATATCCACTCCTAATAAAAAAGCTTTAAGAGAGTCTGATTGCCATTAAAAAAATAGGCTAGCATCTATCCTAGTTCCAAACTTAGTTATAGGAACTGTGATCATTTCTTATTTAAATATTCTTAAAATAAACACTATATTCTCATCACTTTCTTCATTTTAGCTTAGATCAAGTGTAGTGCCTTTTTATCATCAGTTTAATATCTGATATGTCTTCTATCTGAGGATAAGATATTAAGTGAGACAAAGAGAAAATCAATGTGTCTGCATAGAAGCATGCTGGGAGGAAGGTGGCAGGAAGTAAACTCGGTAAACTAGTGATGGGAATGTATACTGGTGAATGGACCGGTACTGGAATATCGTATGACTGAAACTCAATCATGAGCAATGCTGTAACTATCTAATGGTGAACTAATTTTAGAAAGCAATAATAATCACTATATTCTCTCAGAATAATTGGTACATATGTGAAAATATTAACATCTAATTTCAAAAAAAGAATTGTTCATGCACACTTTATGAGTGCTAAAATGGATATTCTATTTCCCATTTTCCATGAATTTTTGGAGGATTTGAAAGCAATTATTTTAGTAAAAGGATGTAGACCTCCTGACCTTGCATAATTTTCCATATGAAAAATTAAATGGGAATTATGTAAGTATGTCACTACAAATCCACTTGGCCCTAAGGGGATGCCTAATAAGAAATAAGAATGCAGTAGCCACGAAAGTCGGACATTCAAATTTCCTGTTCCCAGAAATCTGACTTACATGATCCTTGGCAGTAAACCATGAGAACATGAACTGTCCGTGGTGCTGAAATATTTTAAAGTGAAAAGAAATTATTTTAGAAAGAGCCTAGAGTAAGAGAACGAAAGAAGAGACAACCTCTATTTAAAAAAATAGTCGATTAATGTTTAAAATGTAGATATTAATCAACTATTAATATATGTAGGGCCTTGGAAGAAATTGGGTGATTCATGGAAGAAAACAGAATTAACGGTGATAATCTGCTCTGGGTTCGTTCCTGGTATGGCTTGAGGGACCATATAGAGTGTAGATGATTGAATCTATGTTGAGCCCCGTGCAAAACAAGTGGCCTACATGATGTAATCTCTACAGCTCTGACTTTTCTCTTAAAATAGTTATAAGCTAGAGTGAAACATTCATGCAAATATGTTTATGGCAATAATGCTCAAATATTTCTTCAAATCTTTAAATAACAGTTGAGGAATAACTTCAATTAGTATATTTGTGATTTAGAAAATTAGGAATACATTCAAATGACATTTGAACAGTATCTTAAATATAAAAATCTTTCCTAAATAGCAAGCTCAAACCAGAATAATGTAATTTTGATTAGTATGTATAGTCATGCAGTCAGTAAATATATATTGAGTGTGTTTATAAGACTCTGACTACATTTGAATGCTAACGGGGGTTGCATGGTAACTATTCAGTTCAAGGTCAGGCTGTCTGGGTGTGAATCCTAGATTTCCTGGAGAATAAGACAACACATTTCTCTGGTGTTCTTCCTTAATGAACCTCAGAAAATAACCATGTAGAGGGTAAAATTATATGTAAACCTTTTTAGGCTCTTTGGGTCATACCTAGCAGTGCTCCAGGGTTACACCTGGATCTGCACTCAGAAATTACTCCTAGTGATGCTTGGGGAATATATGGGATGCTGGAGATCAAACCCAGGTGGGCTGTGTGTAAGGAAAATACTCTACCTGAGGTACTATAGCTCCATAACCTTATAGTATGTAACAATTTCTGCATATATATATATATATATATTATACAATCCTTTATTTTGGCAACTTGAATATACATTGTATGTGTACACAAGATGAAGCTATGCCTATATAATCATATATAATCAAATAAGTTTGTGAACTGGAGCAATATATTATTAGCATCTCTAACTTGTGAGATTATAAGTCAAGTAACTTACTTTTCCACTTGACTTCATTATTCTATTCTTTAAGGTTTTATGGCACGAGAAAATATTGCTTTTATAATCATCATTAAATTTCTGTAATTCAACAAACATAAAGTTTGAACCAAACACATATATAATATTATTTATGCTACACATATTCTCAACACAATAGTAAGCATTGTGAGTTTTTATGAATTTTTATATGATAATTAGAAAATATTAATCCCAAGACAGATGCAAGAAAATAATTAACAAATTAAGGATTACAAAATTAAAATAGGGGCCGGAGTGATAGTCCAGTGGGCAGGCCATTTGCCTTGCATCGCGGCCGGCCTGTGCCAGCCCACGTTTGATCCCGGCATCCCATATCGTCCCGGAGCACCACCAGGACTAATTCCTGAGTGCAGAGCCAAGAGAAACCCCTGAGCATTGCCGTGTGTGACCCAAAAAAGCAAAAAAAAAAATAAAATAAAATAACTCTAGCCAACTTTGGATCTTATAATTCTAAGGGTTAATATTTTAGGGCCATATAGAGGTATCTAGTACTAAGGGCATCTATGAGGTGATAAAATAAAAGTACAACATTTAAAGTCAAGAGAAACTGAAAAAAAGATCTAGTAAACTAACAAACTCCTTTTTATTTTCTTTGTAAATTTTGGGATGGAGATGGGTTGACACCCAGAAGTGCTCAGGAGTAACTCCTGGCTCCGGGTTCAGAGATCATTCCTGGGGGTACTTTGGATGGGGGCACGTGGCAATGGAGATTATACCAGAGACTATAGAACGCAATTCTTGCAACTCTGTGCTAACTCTCCAGCCCTAAAACAGCAAAAGCATGTTTTAAAGAGGAAAAAGGTGATAATTAATCCTGGAATAATAAAATTGGGAATGGGGGAAAGTGTGTAGAAATTGTGTATTTATAAAAGCAACAATGGTTTCAATCAAGATGCCTTTATGCATTCTGTAAACTCAAGCTAAACGGGAACGGCTGCCCTGTATCTGCTACGGGGGAGGGGTGATGGCCAAAAAGTCTCCTTCTATTTTCTGCCAAGGAGCAGTACTTCACTGCATTAAATGTGCTGCCCTATGACCACAGACTAATTTTATATGCTGCTTCATTCAGGTTCTCTAAGTGTTCCTCACAGGTTTTCCTAATACATCCATTCATTCAGCAACAATTAACTATTTCAGATTCCCAGGTACCTTAGATAATTTGATTCACATATAGCCAAATTTGAAATTATTTTAAAGTAATGAGTTAAATTTTAATTGCAGATACTAAGAATACAGTATTATTTTAAAAGGCTTCACATTCAGTTACATTTTACAGTTAACCAACTAAATTTCTCTAATATATAACAAATAGGAAATTATTTTAGGAACCAAATACAAATACTAAGCTTCCATTCAGAAATGCACTGCCCTAGTATGGTAAAGCGTTATAAACAATGGCATCAGATTCACAAATAGAGTGCTAATCAAATTCATCAGATACTTACTGGCCCCTCACAAAAAAATTTGTAGAAATTCTTAAGTGTGTGAAATATTAATATATAATTTGAGGAATAAGGGCTGAGTATATAGGGTTTTTTTTCTCTTTTTGGTGTCACACCTGGTGATGGTCAGGGGTTACTTGTGGCTTTGCACTCATGAATACTCCTGGTGGTGCTCAGGGGACCATAATGGATGATGGGGGTTGGGCCTGGGTCAAAAGTGTCCAAGGAAAATGCTCTACCTGCTGTACTATATCTCCAGCCCCAGAAGTAAAATTTTTATAAAGAATTTTTTTATTAATGCTAGGTCAATATTTCACACATTATTTCAAATTTAATATTTTAATTAAATAGGGACTTTATTAAAAATGAAAGTTTTTATATGTGAATATAAGATTTAAATCCATGAGTTCCCATAGGTAGTAGACTTATTAAGTGAACCTAATATATCAAGCCAACATTGGAAAATGTGTATTCAAAAAAAGAAAATTCAGGTTCATCTAATGGAGAGACATGTACTATAGGCAGTAGATTCAACGATACAAGTTGACTTTGAATCTTTGTATTTTCTTGTCAAAGCTAAAAGCAGGGCTGAGGTAGTATAGGCGGTAAAATGTTTACCTTGCATATGGTCAACTCAGCCATATACTTGCACGGAACAGCCAGGCAAGCTACCCGTGTTGTATTTTATATGCCAAGAATAGTAATGAAGATGGATCTCCTTTCCATGGCCTGAAGGATTGGTTTGAGGCTACACTAGCACGAGACAGAGATGAATGGAGACCTTACTGGTGCCCACTCAAGCAAATCGATAAACAACAGGAAGGCAACTGAAGACAAGGGACAAGTGATGGCCAACCAGGTTTGAGCCCCAGTCCCTCATCTGGACCCTTGAGCCTACCAGGAGTTACCCCTAATTTATCCCCGAGTACTGAGTCAGGAGAAAGCCCGGAGTTCTGCTGGATGTGGCCCCAAAACCAAAATAAAAGAAATGAAAATTTAAAAAGAGAAATAATTGGTAATCCTTCCCTCTTTCTGCCCTTCCTTTTCTTCTCTCCTCTCTCCATCTTCAAAATCTATTCCCTGTTTTTGCGCCAGAAATTTTTGCAACACATGAATAAAGCATGACTATTATACTTTATTTTCATAGAGGATAAAATGTAATGACCACAATAAAATATAATTTTGTGGGAGTTGTATCACAAATCACTTGCACTTACGAGGTAATTTTCAATGAAAGAAGTGAGTTATTATGGGTCACTGAGATCTTTCTTTTGCTTGCTGTTTGAAGTGCAAGCGCCTTTGCCGGCTTCCAGCTGACACAAATGAAAATCTGCTTATATGGAACAGTCTTCTCAATTTCTTTTGATTTAATAGAAACATTTTTTTCCAATGGGGATTTCTAAATGTGGAAGGTACTTTTACAAAAGTTGTGTGCCACGTCACTGCTAAATTTTACTATTTGAAGTTGTCAATTTTACAAGTTATAGAAATGATTCATCATCTAAATTTAATAGCAAGAAGTAAACATGGAACATAAGTGCTGCAAATTCTCTGAGATTGAACCACTATGTCTTTGTCCTTATGTCTGACTGAATAAGCAGTGTTACAGCCAGAATTCTATAGTGTTCTTGACAGGTGGCAATAACAAAATTATTATAATATCACAACTCTTTATGTGAAGAGCAGTTGGACTGCTCTGGTCAAAGCTTTCTTAAGCTCCAAATGAACAATGCGACTTGTTTACTGCAAATGAAACAAATGTTTCATGAACCTAAAACATAAAGAATATTACTATAATGGAGATAATGTAATAATCAGCAGAAGTATTTTTCTTCATTAACATGTCCATATTTTCCCTAAGCAGGGCAATTTTTAAAGATTTACAGTTGAAACGAGAGACAGACATGGGGCAGAGCTGCTACTTGCTTTCCCTGTGCCCAGCCGTTCACAAGGAGCCCAGGAGAGATGGCGGGTTCTAGCCCTGGCCCGCCAGCCCAGCAGAGCCTTGCAACAAGCCAGACGACCCCCCCACTCCATGAGGGCCTCCATTTTCCACATCCGAACTTCTTTCTCATCACCCAGCAGACCAGCCTATCACAGTCCGGCTCATCGAAATCCACCTTGCTGCAGTCTTTTTTAATCCGGCCCAGGTATGCTGATCCAGAGACAGACATGGGGCAGAGCTGCTACTTGCTCTCCCTGTGCCCAGCCGCTCACAAGGAGCCCAGGAGAGATGGCGGGTTCTAGCCCTGGCCCGCCAGCCCAACAGAGCCTTGCAACAAGCCAGACGACCCCCTACTCCATGAGGTCCTCCATTTTCTACATCCAGACTTCTCTCTCGTCAGAACTCCACCCAGCAGACCAGCCTATCACAGTCCGACTCACGCGGCCACAAGCGGCCGCGCGGTTCATCATTAAATGCTGGACTTAGATGACTGCAAGAGTATGCTACCTGCACGGCAGAGCCTGGCAAGCTACCCGTGTTGTATTTGATATGCCAAATACCAGTAACTGTTATAGACCTCATTCTGGAATGGATTGTGGCTCTTTATGTTCCTGGAGCAAGCAGACGCCCTTGGGCTCTACTATCATGACACAGGACATATGGAGATGTTAC
Source organism: Cryptotis parvus (assembly GCA_021461705.1). Classification (NCBI taxonomy): domain Eukaryota; kingdom Metazoa; phylum Chordata; class Mammalia; order Eulipotyphla; family Soricidae; genus Cryptotis; species Cryptotis parvus. The sequence goes on from JAJIBD010027789.1 coordinate 59,677, forward strand.
TGGGGCCCGCTCCAGCAAATCGATGAACAACGGGAAGCACAGTGATACAGTTGAAACAATTGAGTGGTGATAGATGTTGAGATGAAATATATAAGGTATGACATAAAATCAAAAGGAAGATAAAGAAAATTTAGTTGGGGGCCACACCTGAGAGTTCTCAGGGCCTATCCATGGCATGGCTGTGTGCTCGTGAGTGATGCTTGGAAATGCTCCGAGAACCATTTGCAGTGCTGAGAATAGACCTGGGACGAGCTGCAAAGGGACAGAGCCTTAGCTCCTGCATGATCTCTCCACATAGGACCTTTGGTAGGAGGTAATTTCAATTGAAGGACATATTTTAAGTGAGAGAATGTATGGGACTTCTTGAAAATAAAATGAGTTCTAACATAATTTTAGGACAAAAAAGTATAGTATTTTTTTTACCAATATTGCAAATGTAATATACTAAAATTTAGTGACTCAAGTCCTATTTTCATTAAAATTATGGAACTAATTTGGGTAGAAATATTTTCTGCATATAATAATTTAAATGATATGGTATCTAAATGCTCTATTACTCAGCATTATTTCTATTTAGTTTAATATTGTGTTTGAAAAGCACTAGGTACCCTTGAATTCAAACGTCATTTATTTTATCTATAGATGATCTTGCATTACAATAGAAAATACCCTTGTAAGTAGAACACATGTCCTTCTCTTGCATTCTGAAATATTAAGGAATCTAATAAAAAGAGAGGGCCAGAGACAGTACAGCAGGTGGTGAACCCAGCACCCTGTCTGGATCCCCACCACCAAGAGCAGGAGAACAGTCTGAGCACTGCTAAGTACAGCCAAAGACAAAAACAAAACCAACCCTCCCCCAAAAACTAACAAAGAGCTAAGATAGTATAAAAGCTGATGGTGGTGATGTGTACAGAACAGTGTTTAGGAAACAAGCAATAAACATGCAAGGCAGCAAAGACAACACCTGAATGATAAATTACATTACTCCGAAAGAAATAAAGATTGTTCCCACCAGCAATGGATGAGTGTTCCCTTTTCCCCACATCCACGCCAGCACTTGTTGTTCTTGCTCTTTTGGATATGTGCCAGTCTCTGTGGTGTAAAGTGATATCTCATTGTTGTTTTGATTTGCATCTCCCTGATGATTAGTGATGATGAGCATTTTTTTCATGTTTTTTGGCCTTTTGAATTTCTTCCTTGCTGAAGTTTCTGTTCATTTCTTCTCCCCATTTTTGATGGGGTTGTTTGTTTTCTTCTTCTAAAGTTCTACCAGTGCCTGATATATCCTGGATATTAACCTCTTATCAGATGGGTATTCTTTTCCCATTCTGTGGACTGCCTTTCTATCTTAGTCAGTGTTTCTTTTGAGGTGCAGAAGCTTTTAGTTTCATATAGTCCCATATGTTTATCTTTTCTTCTAGTTGCTTTGTTAGTGATGTTTCACCTTTGAAGATGCCTTTAGCTTCAATGTCGTGGAGGGTTTTTCCTATTCTTGGGAATGCCGGCTGGTACAGCCTTTCTGGAAAACAATGTGGACATTCCTCCAAAGACTAGAAATTGAACTCCCATTTGACCCAGCCATACCACTCCTGGGAATCTACTCTGGGAAGCCAAAAATATGCAGCGGAAATACCATCCCTACTTTTATGTTCATAGCAACATTATTCACAATAACCAGAATCTGGAAACAACCAGAGTGCCCAAGAATCAATGACTGTATAAAGAAGCTTTGGTACATCTACACAATGGAATACTATACAGCTGTTAAGAAAAATGAAGTTATAAAATTTGCCTTTAAATGGATGGACATGGAGAAGACTATGTTGAGTGAAATTAGCCAGAAGGAGAGAGACAGATACAGATGACTGCATTTATTTGCATGGCATAGATATATATGTGCACATTGTGATGCCAATATCCAAGGTCAAGTGAAACATGACCTTGTATCAGGAGGTCTTGTCAAGGGTGGAAATTGTCGCAAACGTGTGGGAGTTAGGAGGCTGGGTAGAACAGAGATATGCTGACAATTGTCGAGGGTACTAGTGCCAACCTAGAACTGAGCATTAAATACAGGCAAAAGGACACACATGGCAACACTTTAATGTATGTTCTGTAGTCCATAGTCTGGAGAGGAAGGAAGGGAAAGAGAGAAAGGGAAAGAAATGGGGAACCTGCCATGGAGGCGGGCTGGGGGAGGTGGGAGGGAACTGGGTAATTGGTGGTGGGAGATGTGCACTGGTGGAAGGATGGGTGCTGGAACACTCTATGACCAAAACCCAGGTATGAACTTTTAATTGTGTATCTTTGTGATTGTGTATCTCACTGTGGCATAATAAAATACTTAAAAATATAAAAAAAAGAAATAAAGATTGTTGAAAAAGTTCATTTAGATAGAATGTATTGAAGACATTTTGCAGTTACGTCTATAGGTCAACATTTTATCATTCTTTCAGTGTAGGCGGGTGACATCCTATGGGGTACTCAGGAGTCTCCGGGTCCTCCCAGACACTCTCAGCCAACAGGCTTGGTTATTCAATGCAAGAGCCCAAACATGTGGTGGAAGTGGACGCTGTGGTGCCAAGGGTTACCCAGGCCACTCTACCAGTGCTCAGGAGGAGCATCCAGAGCAGCAGTTGGTGTTTCTTGGGGATTCATGTGATGCAATGGACCCCAGGCATTTCACGCCAATCTGTATGGGTCTATACCTTTAACCTGAATGCTATTCAATTATTTTTATTAAATTATGCTTAAATTTCATATGTTAAAAGAATAAAAGTGATGACAATGTGCATGTATTCTATGCATCTATAAGTAGAACACAAACCTGTTCTAGTTTACTGTGTCATGAACAGTATTAAAGTGGACCTTCATTGTAACTATGGTTCTAAATTACTTTGCTATATTATAAAATATAAATAAATTTAATATCAAACATAGTTATTAATTCAAATTATTATTGCTTATTTCTTTCCTCCTGTACCATGAAGAACTGAACAATCATAAAACAGTTTAATATTTTAAAATATTCTCATCATGAACAAAAAATTCAATGAATTGACTACCTACTTAGAAAAAAGATACTTAACCACTCACATTTAAATCCAAATATATGAGAGATGATAATGAACTCTTTTTTCTTATAAATGGTGCAAACATAGACACAATGAAGAGGATGAGGATGTTTGCTGTCTTGGAATTCCATGGTTAAAATGTCACCATTAAAAATAATAATAATAAATAAATAAATAAATAAATAAAATGTCACCATTTTTCCATTACAATATGCAGTTTGCCTCCAAAACTCAAATACACATTAGGTTGTTCTAACATCAGTATTTTGATTCTTAACTAGACACAAAACAATAGAATGATGCAGATATTTACATGGATCTTTACAATATCCTCATACAGAATCGTATATATTTCGTGGATTCCGTAACTTACAAATAAACTTTGTCAAGATGACAATTATGATAACATGTCAATATTTTTCCTAAGCAGGGCAATTTTTAAATTGCACTATACCCTGCATATCCCCTGCATTTTCCACTCTACTATAGCCTGCTCTATCCCCTGTACTCAATTCTATTCCATTAAATGTATTTATTAGTTATAAAATATTTCTCCATCTCAATAAATTGAATGTCAAAGGCCTAAATCGATAACACCAGATTTCATTTTCCAATATTTTCATTCAGACTTTCATATCCATAATCACTGATCACTTGATAATTCTCTTAGTACAATTTTCTATTTTGTTTCAATAATATTCTATCTCATAAAAAATGCCATAAAATGTTCAATATTTTCCCCAAATGAAACTAACCTGTAAAACTCAGATATGAAATATAATTTATTTATTTTGGAGAAAGTAATTCTGAGTAAAGAAATTTCAGTGAAGTGTTGAGTATTACACTATAGTACAGGGGTAAAGTCACCTAATTGTCTGTGGACGACCAGTGCAGTCTCCATTATAACACATTTCCCTGTTAACTGCCAGCTCCCTGAGCAGGGGGTCAGGAACAAGCCTTGAGCATTACTAGGTGTGCTCAGCCCCAAGAGAAACAGCTGGAAAACTGGGAGATTTTTTATAGAAAATTTCACCTAGCCACGGTTTTTAAGTTTTTTTTTTAAATTGTGTTTTGTAAATGACAGTTATAAATATAGCTATATTCTATCTTTAAAAGATGATGTGGACATGTTTGTTTTCTTCTTTATAAGGTCTTGTAATAACTTTTGATTTCAGAGAAATTTTAAAGTTTTAATGGTCACCAGCCATCTTCTTTCTAAGGAGTAACTGTAATACTAGCTACGCTCCTCAGAGTCCAAGTCCATGACTCACTCTCTGACTTAGAGAAAGGCAAGTGCCTGGCTTACGGTTCTACTGCCCTGCCCTTTTCAGTGGAGAGCTTTATTTCTAACACAACAAATGCTTCTTTCATTATGACTCTAAAATTAAGTTTTATATCTTAAGGCTGTGGTTAGAGCAAAGGACAATTGATGTTCAATCTTACAACTATCAGTGTGACAACGATTACTGCATATTTGAATTTCAACAGTAATTTTATTTTTTTCAACAGCAATTTTATATAAGTATCAACATTATTTTTCCTACTATCCAATATAATTTACCAAACCCCATTATATTATGGTTGTTTTATATATTTACTCACATATAATCATAAAATGATTGAATATATAATTAGAACACCAAGCACTTTCATTTTCCAAGATTAATGACAGTCCATAAGCAGTAATTTGAGATGTGTAATTTATTGTGCTAAAACAATAACTAATTTAATGGTATATGACCCATAAAAGCTAATGCAATTTTAGAGGAAACTAATAGAGTAAAAAAATAGCTAGGAGAAAGTGGGTCACTCTGTAAGCAAACCTCTATAAATCCCAAAAGTATAGCGGTGACAAAAATGATTTAGAAATAGCGACCAAACAGCCTTAGTAACAGAGTAATTCACTTTTACAAGTTGTTTAATGCATGCAAAAGCAAGAACGCTTGCATGTGGGTGTTGTTTAATTTAATTTATTTAACACAAATGTACACCAGTTATCTAAAGTTATTTTATTACAATGAGCATTATTAGAAAATTCATACACACAGTGGGAAAGTGGATTTTCCATATTATATAAAAGTATTTTAATAGTAGTTACTCTGCTAATGCATACATAGACACACAAACCTTATAATTCTTTTATGATGAGAGCAAATGTGATCATCAGAAAATTTATGTCTTGACACGTGCTTCTCAAGTGTTAGCTATTTGAGATCACTTTATTTTGACAAATTTGATTTTATTCTAGATGACACTCAAACATTTATATTGTTTATCTAAAAACGACTCATTAATTATAAATATCTATATGGATAGATCTTATATATTTATAGATAGATAAATATCTATCTACATAAATACATAGATAGATCTATTTATATAGATAGAACTAGCATAAAATCCAATGATAGGTACCAAAATACAATATTTTTGTTGGTATTCAACAAAATGTAAGAATAATTTTTCTGTTTCTCTTTGCATTTTAATTAAATTGATTTTAAATGAACACTACATTATATATTTCATGTGTTTATCATTAAAAATAAACACATGTAAAATCCACAAAGCTTACCACTAATGAATGGTTTCACTTAAAAAAATACAAAGCTAAGAAAATGTGTCACTGTCTTCAGAATTCTTTTAGAAAAGTGACAGAAATATTATGTATTATACTAAATAAAACATCAATAGTAGAATGCTCAGAGTTGCATCAAATTTACCGAGTCACTGATTAATAATAGAATTGTCTGAAAATATGTTATACATTGTTTTGAATTAGGAAAGTTTCTAGCATTCTTGTTTAAAGTACAGTCAGTCTCACCAGAGAAATATGCATTAATACTATAATCAGGGAGGGGAGAGTGAATACTTTTGGTTTCTTTCCATTATAACTCTCTACATTATTTAAACTTTTTAATATCTACTAAACTTCCACATGTTAAAACTTTAAATTCCTTCTTTTTTGGTTAGGTAGATTTCTTTATTAATTCAACATGCATCCCTTACCTACTTCACACTGGGGATAAGTATTAGGAAGAGAGTACCGAGTATCCGGGGCATACCTCTGTCCTCATAATGCTATAGCAGGAAGAGTAGATGGGGTTCTTCCTGCTACAGACACTGAACTGCAAGCAGCTAGAAAATCATAGTTTACTATGAGGCATCGATGAGTGAATAAGGGAATATGAGATTAGAAGTCAGAGTCTTGAAAAGGTCATTTGAACTATCGCCCCAAACCGGAAAAGAGGTCGGGAAAAGCTATTTGAGTGGTAGGATGGCATCACACTGACAATACTAAAGTTTAGCTATGGGATTACTGTAGAGAGCATTTCATGTCTAGAAATCTCACACACCACACACACACAGACACACACACACACACACACACACACACCCCTGCTATAGCATCAAGAAATAATAAAGAAGGTTATTAAAAAAGCAGTTAAAGACCTATCATTCTTGATTGTTATGCTAAGGGGTTATGCCTAAATTTAACGAGAAGCCATTGAAAAGTTTTCACCCGAAGAGTGACATAGTACAAACTGTTTGCAGAAGACGACCTCTTAGAATATGTGCTGGAATCGAAGGTCTGATTTGAGAGAGGAGTTAGCACAGAGATTCTCAGAGAAGAGATCATGAGTTGACCTACCCCATCCTAATAGCAGAAGTATGGAGAGCAGGATTTAAGCTCCAAGATTTCATTTAAATTTCTGATGTATTAGAGAGCTGCTAAGACAGAGGAGCAAACATTAGTTTCTGAATAGAGAAAAATAACAGGGGGCCTGATTTATTCAACAGCCAAAAATAATGATAAAAAGCAGGACATATGTCAGTGTACAAGAACACATTTGAGAACACTGGAGTACGTTAGCACTCTGAAGTCATGGAAACACAGGGGGCAGGGAGGGACACACTGACCCTGTAATTTTATTAAGAAGTCTCCAACCCTTGGAGCAGACGAAAGGTGAGCATCAGGCTGGAGAATGGCCAGGATTGAGGTGCAGACAGTCAGAATACAGACAATTTTCTTCTTCCTACCAGAGTGGAATATACCCTGGGTTCTGCAACAATCACGGAACTGATGTTCCCAGCAGGCTAAGGTGCTAAAGGTGACCTAGAAGACTGATGACGAAAAACTGTGTTGTTTCAGAGGCCTCCCAGAGGGGAAAGGTGAAGTTCCCTCAGCAGAGGGGAGAACAAGGTGCCTATACCAGCGCCTGGGATCAGGAAGTGTATTCTCTAGGCCATTTCTCTGGCGCAGCAGCAGATTTAAAAAACAAAACCAATTCTTTCACCTGTGAGCATAATTCGATGTCAAAAATTAAGTCAAGAATTATTCATGTAAAAACAGACCTGTGGACCTATGGAATAGAGGTGAGTATCCTGACACCCACCCTCAAAGACATGATCAGTTAATCTTTGATAAAGGTGCGAAGAGTCCAAACTGGAGTAAGGAAAGCCTCTTCAACAAGTGGTGCTGGGAAAACTGGACAGCGACATGTAAGAAAATGAATTTGGACCTGTGTCTAAAAAATCAGATCAAAAATCAGATAAAAAATGGATTAAAGACCTCAACGTCAGACCTGAATCCATATAGTACGTTGAAGAAAATATAGGAAAGACCCTCCACGACATTGAAGCTAAAGACATCTTCAAGGTGAAACACCATTAACAAAGCAACTAGAAGAAAAGATAAACATATGGGACTCCATGAAACTAAAGAGCTTCGCACCTCGAAAGAAACAGTGACCAAGATACAAAGGCAGTCCACAGAATGGGAAAGAATATTCACCCAATACCCATCTGATAAGGGGATAATATCCAGGATATATCAGGCACTGGAACAACTATATAAGAAGAAAACAGCCAACCCCATTAAAATTGGCAGAGAAGAGTTGAACAGAAACTTTGACAAGGAAGAAATTCAAATGGCCAAAAGGCATATGAAAAAAATGCTCATCATCACTAATCATCAGAGAGATGCAAATCAAAACAACAATGAGATATCACCTCACACCACAGAGACTGGCCATATCCAAAGGGTAAAAACAATAAGTGCTGGCGTGGATGTGGGGAAAAGGGGACTCTCATATATTGTTGGTGGGAATGTCGACTTGTACAACCTTTCTGGAAAACAATATGGACATTCCTCCAAAGACTAGAAATTGAGCTCCCATTTGACCCAGCCATACCACTCCTAGGAATATACCCTGGGAAGCCAAAAACACACAGTGGAAACACAATCCGCACTTTTTTTTTCATAGCAGCACAATTCACAATAGCCAGAACCTGGAAACAACCAGTATGCCCGAGAACTGATGACTGGATAAAGAAACAGTGGTACATCTACACAGTGGAATACTATGCAGCTGTTAGGAAAAATGAAGTTATGAAATTTGCCTATAAATGGATGGACATGGAAAGGATCATGTTGAGTGAAATTAGTCAGAATTAAAGAGAGAGATATAGAATGACTGCATTTATTTGCATGACATAAAATATATATATACATATTAAAAAATGATACCAAAATCCAATGTCAGGTGAAACTTGGATCAGGAGGTCTTACCAAAAGTGGAAATTACCACAAGCGTGTTTAGGTAAGCAGAGAGAAGGAACATGTGTGAATAAATGTTGAAAGGGCTAATACCAACCTAGAACTGAGCATTAAATACAGGCAAAAAAAATGCACATGATGGCCTCTAAGTGTATATACTTCAATCCACAATATGTAAGAGAAGGAAAAGAGAGGGAGGGAGAAAGAGATAAAGAACCTGCCATGGAGGCAGGCTATGGGGAGGGGGAGGAATCGGAGACATATGGTGGCGGGAAATGGGCACTGGTGGAGGGACGGAGTGTTGGAACACAATATGACCGAAACCCCACAAACATGAACAACATTGTAATTGTATATCTCACGGTGGTATAATAAAATTTTAAAAA
>JAJIBD010027790.1:0-11294 GCA_021461705.1 Cryptotis parvus
AAAATAATATCACTAGTATAGCTTATGGGGTTAAGTCCAATGCTGCTGAGCCTGGTTAGATGCCCGGAACTGCATATAGTTTCTGAGCACTGCAATCCCTGAGCACAGTCAGGATTAAACCATGAGTACTACTGGGTGTGGTTCAAGAACAACAATAGCAAAACGTTATCAGTGACAGAGGCTATGGAGATGGCTCAGCCAACAGGGAGGGTTCGTGTGCAGGGCCCAGTCTGAACCCTGGCTCTGCATGACCCCCAGCACTGCTGAGTGTGGCACTGACCCAAGGACGCTGCGTCAGTGGGCCTGAACGTCAAACAATTCAGACCGTGTGGTCAAGTATCACAGGGAGTGACCTCCACAACCCTTAGTCATCACTTGGGGTCCCCTCCCAAAACTTTCCAATAATGCAGAGTTTCAAACTAATATCCTAGTAGAGAAAGGCAGGGTGTAATATCTGCTTGTTACATTTAACACAACATATTAGAATTCCTCAAGGATAAGAAGTTCTCTTTTTATTCTTTTTGCCTAGTGATTGTATTTGGAGTCAATTTACAAAAAAAAGTGTCACTTTCTTTTTAGGCTCTTCTAACCTATAAGAGTGACCCAACTATGCGAAAAATATTGAATTATCTGCATTTCTATGTCATGCCTGTATTTAACGTTGATGGATACCATTTTAGCTGGACCAATGTAAGTCACTTTGTCTATCCAACTGAAACAGTAAGTCATAAAATGTCAAAATTGGGGAGAAGTTGCTGGTTAGCTAGCCTAGGGGAATCCAGAACTACAAAAGAAACACCATTTCTCTCAGCAACCTTTGCATTTCATTGATTTGTTTGATCTTATATAGAAATTTATGTAAACAAGAATTTCTCCTACCTAATGAGCTGAGAAAGCTCACTATTGTAGTCCAGTTTATTCAGTTTTGCCTGTAAAGAAACAGGACCAAGGGAAGGTGAGAGATGGCATGTTTGTGGCAGAGTCTCAGTGCCTCAAGCTGAGCCAGACCTCTTTCCACTCCCAACTTCCATATTTCTGTAGGAATTCTCCCTCTGTGCTATGATTCATTCTCTAATTGAGGTGCTAAAATGCATGTGAATAACCTTTGAAGTATTTTTTCTGAACCTGTTTTCTTAATTATACCCAGGATCGATTCTGGAGAAAAACAAGGTCAAGGCACTCAATGTTTCGCTGCCGCGGAGTGGATGCAAATCGGAACTGGAAAGTGAAATGGTGTGGTGAGTTGAGAACTAATTGGGATTCAGATATGATGCTTTCCACAGCTTTCGCTCAGAATTATGATGAGCCTCTTAGGATTCTAATGTAAGACTAATGTGTAAAACTGTATGTGTAAAACTATTAGAGAAAACCAATGATAAGCACATTGCAGCTACAATTTCCAAAAGGAAATAAAATTTTTATTTTTTAAAATACATGAATATCAGAGATCTAAGTCTGTCAAGCCAATTCCTGAAAACTCAAAGTTTAAACATAAATGTAAATGCAGGGAAGGGAAGAGTATTTGTCATTCACAAACTAAAGCAGTGATTGTGGTTTGTGGTATAAATCTGTTTAATGTTTTTATCCTTTCACTGAGAGTTACTGCTGATCCGACCTTCATCTGTCTATAGTGATCAAAGCTGCCAGATCCTTGTCTAGCATGTACCAATCTGCCAGTAATGTCCTGACTGGTGGGCCCCCTCAACACACACATATATTTATACTGTACTCCATGTTTCATTGATAACCACCTTTCCAGTAAGAAGAGTGTGTCATTTTTAAAAAGAGAAACTCTTTTACAGCTACAAAAATGGCAAGAAAGTACCATAAAGAGAAAGCTAAAGCCATCACTATTAGTCATAGATAGCTAGTGTGGAGGAGGAAAATTTCACTCTGTCTAGCTGGGACTTTCAGCTGGGCTCTTAAAAAGACTAACAAGAGAGAAAGCAGTTTGTTAACACTTACAGCACCTAACAAATGGGAGACACTGAAAAGAAACACCGAGTGGCAACGTAGAATTCTAGCTCCTACAGTATTTTAAACAAAGATCAATAAATTTTTTAGAGAAGTGACTGAATAAAGGAAAGCAGTTTTAGACTTCCAAGGACTGCAAACTCTGAAAGGTAAATGTATTTGGAAGGAAACCAATAGGTTTATTTGCAGATACTCCCGGTGTCATACTGAACTGTGAAGTGTCCTCGAGTCGAAGAAAAATATATATCCTGTATTTATATAGAAAAAGAAAGGGTAGAAGGAAGTTTCGTTGAATTTGCTTCTGCTTTCTTGTCTCTGGAAAGATGTACGGGAAGTAGTCTAAGTTTATATACTTAGTGGGTCGCTTTGGTTTGACCCAGCAGAGCTCAAGGGCTATTCTCAAAGATCCCACCGAGGTCAGTGGCATGTAAGACAAGGTCCTATACTCTCTCTTCCTCCAGCCCCTGAATTTTCTGCTAAGAATCATTTTGTGTCAAAGAGTCATTTGTGAGGAATGATCTTATCTGTCCTCCTTCACTACTATCCATCAGCGGCATGCGGGTGGAGAAGAGTGTATCAAAGTGCTGTCATCAGGAGCTGACCTTTCCCAGACTTCTTTGCTCCCTCAAATGACAGGCCTTTCTGTAATGATGGGAAGCCTTCCATCCGCCCTGGGGAATGAGGCATATCACAGATTCACTCATTCTCTGAGATGCTGGGCTCCTTCTATCTTCATATTTTGTCAGCATCTGACAAAATATGAACCTGAACTTACTCTACTTCCATACATCTTTCCAGGCAATTGAATTAGAATTATTCCTTATTTAATTAGAATTGGCAAATAAGAAAGGTGGAAATATAGCTCCAGGAAATGGCCATATGGTTTTATTCTACTACTGATTCTAAGCAATATTTGGGCCATTTTTGCTAACCTAGCAAGTTATAATGACAATACTACCTAATAGGGTTTTTGTGTGGTTGGTTGGTTTCATGTGGTTCATTTGGTTTGGTTGGTTGGTTTTATTTGGTTTGGTTTGAGGCCCACACACAGCAATACTCAGGGGCTACTCCTGGCTCAAGAGTTTCTCCAAGTGGTTCCCAGGGCACTAAGTTTGGTACCAGGGATCTAACTGGAGTCATCCACTATTCGGTGGAAGCACCTTACCTTCTGTACTATCTCTCCAGTCCCTCACGGGTTTTTACAGAGAGTAAAGAGATCAACATTTGTGAAATGACTATCTCAGTACTTGTTTTGCAAAGCTAAGTGTCAGTGACCTGCCTCTTCTCCTCTGTCTTTTTACCTCTGAGAACTTACCATTTAGTCATGATCAACTATAAAACAACCTCTTTACTCCTGGAAATGACTGTAATGTTGTCCACAAGGTAAGATTTTTTTGGCTTTCTTTTTCTAGGTATAAGTAATTTTTCCCTTAATTGTTATTGAGGAACAATTATTTACTGTTCAAATAGAGTTCTATGCATAGTGTCTAGCACCATGCCCAAAACCAGTTCCAAGGATCCCTCCCATCCCTTTACACTACTTCATAGGCAAACTCAGTTCTGTAGACAAACTCTCAAGTTTTTGTTGCAAATGGTAAGTTTTAAGGCACTTGTAGTTATGGGGGAAGAAAAAGGACTGCATAACATACTGTAATATGGTATTATTGATAGTTGCTTAGACTTTGTGGTTTTACTCTTCCAATTAAATTTAAATAAAAGAAAAACTTTATTCACATTTGTCGGGAGCCACTGGGGTCCCTGACAGTATCAGGACAGAAGTTCTCTTCTACCTCTGAGGCTGCCGGGGAATGGGTAAAAACTCACAAGTCCGGCGCAGTTCCAAAAAAGGCTTTTAATAGTACAGAAGCTCTACCACCGCAATCCAATATAATGAAAGAACTCTAGCTCTGTTCAGAACTTAGACCATACAAGAGAGCCCAAGTCTCCCACCGAAGAGAATCTCACCCGAGGAGGAAAAGGAAAAAACAGCAGGAGTGCCTCAAGTCAGTCCCCTTATTTACACCAAAGTAATCCTATCTGTTGAGTCAGGGAGGGTCCTGCCAACAAAGTATCCTAAACAGAGTGTAGAAGGGTGGTGCCTCAAACTATTACAGGTATAAACAAAGGAGTATGCAAGGACTAATCCCTTCTTCTGAGATTATCTCTTATATAAAACACTGGAGAGATGAGAGAGATGGTATAAAGTAATAAATATCTTAATTTCATGGGCTTCATGTAATTTAGATGGTACCCATAAGGTCCTTCTTACTTATTATCTGCACCAGGGTGATTCTGAGTATCTCAATCTCTGTATCCTGAAAAGGTCACACTCGCCTGCTTGAGGGCAAATTAGTATGATCCTTCCTATCATCTTAAACCATAATCTCAATGTAGCCAGGGTGGCAGTCTCCTGGTAAATTCTAACTGTCCCACACTGAGTGCAGTGGGTATAAAGAGGAGCTGTGCCCAATCTAGATAACATAGAAGTCTTAGTAGATGTATAATAAGTCAGAAATTATTCAGTCAAGGTGATTTCTGTAACTGCCACACCCTCTATCAGTGTTTACATAGAAGAGAGATCTCATTAGAATGAACCTTGGTTTAAGAGCATGTAAACACATTAAGCTGTAAGTGGGTAAAACAGCAAAGCTCCAAAGCTAGCTAAGCCTGTCATCCAACACACATTAACACCCTAAAACCCTACCTTTGCTAAAAAAAAATTCTCTTCCCAAATCCCTCCTTATCTGATGGGATCTAATGGCATGCTCAAAAGTTCATCTCTCATTTCCCTGGCTGGAAGAGATCAGCATATATCCCAGTCATCTGGGTGAAGGCCCTGGACCATAACTGAGCAGGTAACACTAGCAGGCCAGACAGCTCTGCCTGTGTAAAGTGAGACGCTTGTTTAGAAATGAGCGCTGGATTCCCATAGTTCTTTTACTCAGCTTTTCTCCTTTATACATAATGTCTTCTTTGATGTTTTAGTTTCAGTCACAGTCCCAACTAGAATTCCTTTTGATTTTTTTCCACTTGGGCATCATTTTTTTCTTCCTGTAAGTCAATAAGATGTACAAAAGATTATGTCAAATGTCAGCTGCAAAATGACCCTGATAGACGAATGATTAGGAGAGATAGGCACCCGAGCTGGTTTCCAGAGTGCAATGTTTCCAGAGTGAATTCAGCTCAGCTGACCACTCATGTCGATCCCTCCCAACCTTGAACTTGTTCTAGGAGATGTGAACCACTGAGGTAAGGGCACTTCTGGACTCTTAGCTAAAGGATACTGAAGTAAGCAAGACTCCTAGAGTGTATTATAAAAACATACCCACACTGTAAATTGTACAGAAACACTCAGTACCATTGAAAACAAAACGAATCAACAGTAAACTGATAAAAATAATTTCTTTCTCTTAACTCTAAATCTCAAAATATAAAGAGAAAATAAGAAACTTCTTTTTAAAACTTTGAAAAGGCTATAATGTTAAGATAATGTTACAGCTTTTATCCTTTTTCAATGTTTAATTAATCATTTGTTTATAACATTTGGAATTTTAGAGGAATAGTTTAATACAACTCGTATGTACAGAAATCCACCACACCAACCACTACTGCTATCCTAATATCATAAAAATCCCAAACATGTTACTCTTTAATCAAATGTTTTTTGACAACTTATAAATTACATGTAGCAGCAAGGCAAACACTTTCTAATTCCTCACAGCTACACTTGGTCAAAGCAAAGATTCCAGCAAAGAACTGAACAGGTCAAATTAGCAGTATAAACCAAGAATCAATATCACTTGTATCACTTGTCTTCCCATTGTTTATCGATTTGCTCAAATGGGCACCAGTAACATCTCCATATGTCCTGTCAAGAGCAAATGTAGCCCAAGGACTGGCAGCTTGCTCCAGGAACACGAAGAGCCTCAAACCATTTCCTTCAGGGCATGGGAATGAGGTCTATAATTGTTACTGGTTTTTGCAATATCAAATGCAACGTGGGTAGCTTGCCATGTTCTGCTGTGTAGGTGGTACACTCTCAGTAGTAGGCTCTCATCTCATGCATTTACTGATGACCTCAACATGGAGATGGGCTTTTCCCTTGGATGGAGCTCTGAGAGCTGTGGAGTCTGGATGTTGAGAATAACTGACCTCATGGTGTGGGGGTTCCTCTGGCTTCTTTCTAGGCTCACTGGGATGGCGGCCATGGCTAGAACCTGCCTAGAACTATTTACAGTGTATAAATGTGAAAGATCCTGGAAAGGACCTGGTCCTAACTTCTAGTATTATCTAAGACTGCCACGAGGGAAGCTGTGGATCTGGAGTGACTCTCCTCTGGTGATGCTTGCTGTGGTAGCTGGGAGCTCGCAGCCACACCCACCAACATGGAGGTGGAGGAATGAGAGGGAGGAGCCAAAATCCCTGCTCCAAATCCAGCCAGTGTGGCCCCCTGCATGTGTGAGCAAAACCTAGGAGTTATGTTGGATTTGGCCAGGGGCTGGCTGAGCCCATATATGCCCTCCGGAGCTCCATGGGCTGCTCCACTTGGGGCTGAGCAGCGGCTGTGGGTCTGGAGTGGTTGGGTCAGGAGTGTCCCTCTTCCTATGCTAGGGTTTTTCTCACACGTGCAAGGGGACCACACTCACTGGACTTGGAGGCGGGGATTTGGACTCCTCCCATTCCTTCATATATAGTATTCCACCTAAGGGGGTATATATAGTATTCCACCTAAGTGGTATGGCTGGAGTCAAATGGGAGCTCAATTTCTAGCCTTTGGAGGAATGTCCATATTGTTTTCCATAAAGGCTATATCAGTAGACATTCCCACCAACAGTGGATGAGAGTCCCCATTTCCCCCATCCACGCCAGCACTTGTTGTTCTTGCTCTTTTGGATATATACCAGTCTGTGTGGTGTGAGATGATAGCTCATTGTTGTTTTTGATTTGTATCTCTCTGATGATTAGTGATGATGAGCATTTTTTTCATATGCCTTTTTAGCCATTTTAATTTCTTCCTTGTAAGTTTCTGTTCATTTTTTCTCCCCATTTTTTGATGGGGTTGGCTGTTTTCTTCTTATAAAGTTCTACTAGTGCCTGATATATCCTGGATATTAACCCCTTATCAGATGGGTATTAGGTAAATATTCTTTCCCATTCTGTAGACTGTCTTTTGTATCTTGGTCACTGTTTCTTTTGAGGTGCAGAAGCTTTTTAGTTTCATGTAGTCCCATATGTTTATCTTTACTTCTAGTTGCTTTGTTAGTGGTGTTTCACTTTTGAAGATGTCTTTAGCTTCAATGTCGTGGAGGGTTTTTTCCCAGTTTTTTTCTTCAACATAGTTTATGGATTCAGGTCTGATATTGAGATCTTTAATCCATTTTGATCTGATTTTTTGTGCATGGTGTTAGGCAAAGGTCCAAATTCATTTTTTTTGGAGCTGTCCAGTTTTCCCAGGACCACTTGTTGAAGAGGCTTTCCCTTACTCCATTTTGGACCCTTTGCACCTTTATCAAAGATTAACTGATCATGTATTTGAGGATGAGTGTCAGGGATAATCACTCTATTCCATAGGTCCACAGGTCTGTTTTTTATTCCAATATCACGCTGTTTTAATTACTACTGCTTTGTAGTAGTTTGAAGTTGGGAAAGGTAATGCCTCCCATCTTCTTTTTCCCAAGGATAGCTTTAGCTATCCGTGGGGGTTTATTATTCCATACAAATTTCAGGAGGCGTTTGGTCAATTTCTTTGAAGAATGTCATGGGTATCCTTATAGGGACCGCGTTGAATCTGTATAAGGCTCTAGGGAGTATTACAATTTTGGCAATGTTAATTCTCCCCATTCATGAGGAGGGAATGTGTTTCCATTTCCTTGTGTTCTCTTTTATTTCTTGGAAAAGTGTCTTGTAGTTTTTCTTTGTACAGGCCCTTTACACAGGAAAGGAATAAGCTTTGGTTAAGCTTATTCCTAGGTATTTGATTTTCTGTGGCACAATTGTGAATGGAATAGTTTTCTTAATATTCCTTTCTTCTCTTTTGTTATTTGTGTATACGATGCCATCAACTTGTGGGTATTAATATTGTAATCTTCCACTCTACTATAAATTTCTATTGTTTCTAGTAGTTTTTGGGGCAGAAAGTTTAGGGTTCTAGAGAACCCTATTATACCTCAGGGTATAATATCATGTCATCTGCGGAATAATGATAGCTTGACTTCTTCCTTGCCTATCTCGATGCCTTTAATGTCCTTTTCTTCTCTGATTGCTATAGCAAGTACTTCCAGTACTATATTGAATAAAAGAGATGAGAGTGGAAAACCTTGTCTTGTTCCTGATATTAAGGGGGAAGACTTTCATTTTCCCCATTGAGAATGATACTCGCTGTGGGATTTTTGATAGATGGCTTTGACTATCTTGAGGAAGGTTCCTTCAATTCCCATTTTCTGGAGGGTTTTTAATCATGAGCGGGTGTTGGAACTTTTCAAATGATTTCTCTGCATCTATTGATATGATCATATAGTTTTTATTTTTTCTCTTATTCTATGATGTATTATGTCAATTGACTTGTGAATGTTGAACTATCCTTGCATTCCCAGTCATGATATAATCTTTTTATGAGTCTTTGGATTCTGTTTGCTAGTATTTTGTTGAAGATCTTAGCATCTGTGTTCATCAGAGAGATTGGCCTGTAATTTTCTTTCTTTGTATTGTCTCTCCCTGCTTTGGGTATCAGGGTGATATGTGCCTTGTTGAAGCTTTTTTGGGAGTGTTTCTGTTTTCTTCTATTTCCTTGGAAGAGCTTGAAAAGGACTGGGAGTAGGTCCTCCCTTATGGTTTGGTAGAAGTAAGCTGAGTGAAACCATCTGGACCTGGGCTTTTTGTGTTTGGGCAGTCTTTTTAATTACTGTTTCAATTCCCTTATGGTGATAGGCTTATTCAGGTACTGGAGGTCTTGTTTCAGTCGTGGAGGTTATAGACTTCAGGAATTTATCCATTTCTTCTAGGTTCTCATGTTTCATGGAATACAGGTTCTCAAAAGTAAATTCTGATGATCTTTTTTGGATTTCTGTTGCTGATTCACCATTGTCATTTCTGATTCTGTTTATTTGGGTTCTCTCTTTCCCTGTCCTTACAAGTTTTGCCATTGGCTTTTTCATCTTGTTTATTTTTTTCAAAGAACCAGCTCTTGGTTTCATTAATCTTTTGAATTGTTTTGCATTTCCAGATTGTTGATTTCCTTTCTAAGTTTTATTTTTTCCTTCTTTCTGCCTGGGTTGGGCTCCTTTTATTGGTCTTTTTCTAATATTTAGCAGTAGGGGTGAGGTTATTTATGTGGCCCTCTCTTCTTTTCCTGATGAATACTTTGCAGAGCTATGAACTTTCCTCTCTTACTGCTTTCACTGTGTCCCACAAGTTCTTATAGTTGGTGTCTTCATTTTTCATTTGTTTCCAAGAATCTTTGGATTTCCAGTTTTGATTTCTTGTACCACCCATTTGTTGTTCAGCAGTGAGTTGTTCATTTCCAAGGTGTTTGGTTTTACTCCTGCTTCTGTGTATGGTTAACTTCCATTTTCAGTGCATCGTCGTCAGGAAAGAGAGTTGACACAATTTCTATCTTTTTTATTTTTATTGAGGGTATGCTTTGTGGCTCCAGCATGTGGTCTTTTCTTTTTTTTTTTTTTCTTTTTGGGTCCACACCCGCCGTGCCTCAGGAGTACTCCTGGCTCACTCAGGAGTCACTCCATGGCGGTGCTTCGAGGCACCATATGGCACCGAGGATCGAACCCGGGCCGCATGGGCCGGCTGCGATGCAAGTCAAATGCCCCTACCCGCTGGGCTATCACTCCGGCCCCCCTCAGCATGTGGTCTATCTTGGAGAGAATGTTACATGTGCACTGGAGAAAAATGTGTATTCAGCTTTAAGGGGATGAAAA
This sequence comes from Cryptotis parvus, assembly GCA_021461705.1. Lineage (NCBI taxonomy): Eukaryota > Metazoa > Chordata > Mammalia > Eulipotyphla > Soricidae > Cryptotis > Cryptotis parvus. The sequence continues at coordinate 9,906 of JAJIBD010027790.1, forward strand.
GCCCTGTATACATGAACTAGCTCTATTTCTTCTTACTTCCTTCAGAGCCAGTATTTCTCTGGTGAATTTCAGTCTCGTTGATGTATCCATAGTTTATAAAGCATGTTGAAGTCTCCAACTATTGTTGTGTTACTGTTAATGTCTTCTTTGAGGTCTATTAACAGTTGTTTTAAATATTTTGCTGTCCCCCCGTTGGGTACACATGTGTTAGTAGTGTGATTTCTTCCTGATATACATACCCTTAATTATTAGGAAATGGCCTTCATTGACCCTTCTAATCTTTTCAGCCTGAAGTCTATATTGTAGATGCTAGTACAGACACACCGACCTTTTGGAGGAGTTGTTTGCATGGAGAATGGTCTTCCAGCCTTTGATTTTGAGTCTGTGTTTGTTCTAATTATTCAGATGTGTTTCTTGTACACAGCAGAATGTTGGTTTCAGTTTTTAATCCATTTTGCCACTCTGTGTTTCTTAATTGGTGCATTTAGACCATTAACATTGGGAGATTATTGCCATTGGATTTTGTGCCATCTTTTCTGTTTAAACTTGTTGTGTTTTTTGATTCTTATTTTTATTGTAGACCCTTCAATCCTTCTTTTAAAGTTGGTTTTTGAATCTATGAAGTTCCTGAGTTGTTTTCTTATCCATGAAGTTGTGTATCTTTCCTTCACATCTGAATGTAAGTCTAGCTAGGTACAGAATTCTTGGTGAGACCTGCAGTTCATTGAGCCTTTTCACAATATCCCACCATTGTTTTTGGGCTCCGAGTGTTTTCATCTGAGAAGTCTGCTGTAAATCTTAAGGATCTCCTTTGTATGTGATTTCCTCCTTTGATCTTGCTTGCTTTATGTATTCTATATCTATTATTTTTTGTCATTTTAATTAGGATGTGTCTTGGAGTATTCTTATTGGGGTTTCTTTTAGCTGGTATCCTACGAGTACAACTTGGTTGAGAGTTTGCCTTCCCATTATGTGGTGCCCATGAGCATCATTATAGTGATCTCTGAGCACAGAGCCAGGAATAAACTTTGGTCACAGCTGGATGTGGCTCAGAATAAAAATTAAATAAAATTTAGCTTATGTTCCCGCATATGTAAGTTTTATCAGCCTAATATAGAACACTTATGGATACCTCCTTTTACAATGAGAGTTAGAAACAAAGTTCATAATGAGAAAGAATCCAAAAGCTATCTCAGAAAAAGACTGAAACTTTACAAGACTGCCCTAATCATTTATTATGAAGGCATCAAAGATTTAAAATAGAATAATGTGGCTTAGCATTCTGATCGTAAAATGCACATAAACTGCTATGAGAGATTTTCTCCTAATTGCACATGCTTCTTATTCTGTCTGAACTTCACTGGGGTGTCGATCAGAGATTGGCAGGAA
>JAJIBD010027792.1:0-55209 GCA_021461705.1 Cryptotis parvus
AGTGGTATGGCTGGGTCAAATGGGAGCTCAATTTCTAGCCTTTGGAGGAATGTCCATATTGTTTTCCATAAAGGCTATATCAGTAGACATTCCCACCAACAGTGGATGAGAGTCCCCATTTCCCCATCCACGCCAGCACTTGTTGTTCTTGCTCTTTTGGATATATACCAGTCTGTGTGGTGTGAGATGATAGCTCATTGTTGTTTTGATTTGTATCTCTCTGATGATTAGTGATGATGAGCATTTTTTCATATGCCTTTTAGCCATTTTAATTTCTTCCTTGTAAGTTTCTGTTCATTTTCTCCCCATTTTTTGATGGGGTTGACTGTTTTCTTCTTATAAAGTTCCTACTAGTGCCTGATATATCCTGGATATTAACCCCTTATCAGATGGGTATTAGGTAAATATTCTTTCCCATTCTGTAGACTGTCTTTGTATCTTGGTCACTGTTTCTTTTGAGGTGCAGAAGCTTTTTAGTTTCATGTAGTCCCATATGTTTATCTTTACTTCTAGTTGCTTTGTTAGTGGTGTTTCACTTTTGAAGATGCCTTTAGCTTCAATGTCGTGGAGGGTTTTTTCCCAGTTTTTTTCTTCAACATAGTTTATGGATTCAGGTCTGATATTGAGATCTTTAATCCATTTTGATCTGATTTTTTGTGCATGGTGTTAGGCAAAGGTCCAAATTCATTTTTTACATGGAGCTGTCCAGTTTTCCCAGGACCACTTGTTGAAGAGGCTTTCCTTACTCCATTTTGGACCCTTTGCACCTTTATCAAAGATTAACTGATCATGTATTTGAGGATGAGTGTCAGGATAATCACTCTATTCCATAGGTCCACAGGTCTGTTTTTATTCCAATATCACGCTGTTTTAATTACTACTGCTTTGTAGTTTGAAGTTGGGAAAGGTGATGCCTCCCATCTTTCTTTTTTTTTCCCAAGGATAGCTTTAGCTATCCGGTGGGGTTTATTATTCCATACAAATTTCAGGAGCGTTTGGTCAATTTCTTTGAAGAATGTCATGGGTATCCTTATAGGGACCGCATTGAATCTGTATAAGGCTCTAGGGAGTATTACAATTTTGGCAATGTTAATTCTCCCCATCCATGAGGAGGGAATGTGTTTCCATTTCCTTGTGTTCTCTTTATTTCTTGGAAAAGTGTCTTGTAGTTTTCTTTGTACAGGCCCTTTACACTGGAAAGAATAAGCTTTGGATTAAGCTTATTCCTAGGTATTTGATTTTCTGTGGCACAATTGTGAATGGAATAGTTTTCTTAATATTCCTTTCTTCTCTTTTGTTATTTGTGTATACGATGCCATCAACTTGTGGGTATTAATATTGTAATCTTCCACTCTACTATAAATTTCTATTGTTTCTAGTAATTTTGGGGCAGAAAGTTTAGGGTTCTAGAGAACCCTATTATACCTAGGGTATAATATCATGTCATCTGCGAATAATGATAGCTTGACTTCTTCCTTGCCTATCTCGATGCCTTTAATGTCCTTTTCTTCTCTGATTGCTATGGCAAGTACTTCCAGTACTATATTGAATAAAAGAGATGAGAGTGGAAAACCTTGTCTTGTTCCTGATATTAAGGGGAAGACTTTCATTTTTCCCCATTGAGAATGATACTCGCTGTGGGATTTTGATAGATGGCTTTGACTATCTTGAGGAAGGTTCCTTCAATTCCCATTTTCTGGAGGGTTTTAATCATGAACGGGTGTTGGAACTTTTCAAATGATTTCTCTGCATCTATTGATATGATCATATAGTTTTTATTTTTTCTCTTATTCATATGATGTATTATGTCAATTGACTTGTGAATGTTGAACTATCCTTGCATTCCCAGTCATGATATAATCTTTTTTATGAGTCTTTGGATTCTGTTTGCTAGTATTTTGTTGAAGATCTTAGCATCTGTGTTCATCAGAGAGATTGGCCTGTAATTTTCTTTCTTTGTATTGTCTCTCCCCTGCTTTGGGTATCAGGGTGATATGTGCCTTGTTGAAGCTTTTTGGGAGTGTTTCTGTTTCTTCTATTTCCTTTGAAGAGCTTGAAAAGGACTGGGAGTAGGTCCTCCCTTATGGTTTGGTAGAATTCGCTAGTGAAACCATCTGGACCTGGGCTTTTGTGTTTGGGCAGTCTTTTAATTATTGTTTCAATTCCCTTATGGTGATAGGCTTATTCAGGTACAGGAGGTCTTGTTTCAGTCGTGGAGGTTATAGACTTCAGGAATTTATTCATTTCTTCTAGGTTCTCATGTTTCCATGGAATACAGGTTCTCAAAGTAAATTCTGATGATCTTTTGGATTTCTGTTGTGATTCACCATTGTCATTTCTGATTCTGTTTATTTGGGTTCTCTCTTTCCCTGTCCTTACAAGTCTTGCCAGTGGCTTTTTCATCTTGTTTATTTTTTTTCAAAGAACCAGCTCTTGGTTTCATTAATCTTTTGATTTGTTTTTGCATTTCCAGATTGTTGATTTCCTTTCTAAGTTTTATTTTTTCCTTCTTTCTGCCTGGGTTGGGCTCCTTTTATTGGTCTTTTTTTCTAATATTTAGCTGTGAAGTCAGGTTATTTATGTGGGCCCTCTCTTCTTTCCTGATGAATGCTTGCAGAGCTATGAACTTTCCTCTTAACACTGCTTTCACTGTGTCCCACAAGTTCTTATAGTTGGTGTCTTCATTTTCATTTGTTTCCAAGAATCTTTGGATTTCCAGTTTGATTTCTTTAATGACCCATTTGTTGTTCAGCAGTGAGTTGTTCATTTCCAAGGTGTTTGGTTTTACTCCCTGCTTCTGTGTATGGTTAACTTCCATTTTCAGTGCATCGTCGTCGGAAAAGATAGTTGACACAATTTCTATCTTTTATTTTATTGAGGTATGCTTTGTGGCTCAGCATGTGGTCTTTTCTTTTTTTTTTTTTTTGTTTGTCCCACTGTGCTCAGGAGTTACTCCTGGCTCTGCACTCAGGAGTCACTCCTGGCGGTGCTCGGGGACCATATGGGACGCCGAGGGATCGAACCTGGGCCGACATGGGCCCGCCATGCAAGTCAAATGCCCTACCCGCTGGGCTATCACTCCGGCCCCATCAGCATGTGGTCTATCTTGGAGAATGTTACATGTGCACTGGAGAAAAATGTGTATTCAGCTTTAAGGGGATGAAAAGCCCTGTATACATGAACTAGCTCTATTTCTTCCATACTTCCTTCAGAGCCAGTATTTCTCTGGTAAATTTCAGTCTCGTTGATGTATCCATAGTTTATAAAGCATGTTGAAGTCTCCAACTATTGTTGTGTTACTGTTAATGTCTTCTTTGAGGTCTATTAACAGTTGTTTTAAGTATTTTGCTGTCCCTTCGTTGGGTACACATGTGTTAGTTGTGTGATTTCTTCCTGATATACATACCCCTTAATTATTAGGAAATGGCCTTCATTGACCCTTCTAATCTTTTTCAGCCTGAAGTCTATATTGTAGATGCTAGTACAGACACACCGGCCTTTTTGGAGGAGTTGTTTGCATGGAGAATGGTCTTCCAGCCTTTGATTTTGAGTCTGTGTTTGTTCTAATTATTCAGATGTGTTTCTTGTACACAGCAGAATGTTGGTTTCAGTTTTTTAATCCATTTTGCCACTCTGTGTTTCTTAATTGGTGCATTTAGACCATTAACATTGGGAGAGATTATTGCCATTGGATTTTGTGCCATCTTTCTGTTTAAACTTGTTGTGTTTTTTGATTCTTATTTTTATTGTAGACCCTTCAATCCTTCTTTTAAAGTTGGTTTTGAATCTATGAAGTTCCTGAGTTGTTTTCTTATCCATGAAGTTGTGTATCTTTCCTTCACATCTGAATGTAAGTCTAGCTGGGTACAGAATTCTTGGTGAGGCCTGCAGTTCATTGAGCCTTTTCACAATATCCCACCATTGTTTTTGGGCTCAGAGTGTTTCATCTGAGAAGTCTGCTGTCAATCTTAAGGATGCTCCTTTGTATGTGATTTCCTCCTTTGATCTTGCTGCTTTATGTATTCTATATCTATTATTTTTGTCATTTTAATTAGGATGTGTCTTGGAGTATTCTTATTGGGGTTTCTTTTAGCTGGTATCCTACGAGTACAACAGGTTGAGTAGTTGCCTTCCCATATGTGGTGCCCTGAGCTCATTATAAGTGATCTCTGAGCACAGATCCAGGAATAAACTTTGATCACAGCTGGATGTGGCTCAAGAAATAAAAATTAAATAAAATTTAACTTATGTTCCTGCATATGTAAGTTTATCAGCCTAATATAGAACACTTATGGATACCTCAGCACACAATGAGAGGTTAGAAACAAAGTTCATAATGAGAGAATCCAAAGAAGCTATCCTCAGAAAAGACTGAAACTTTACAAGACTGCCCCTAATCATTTATTATGAAGGGCATCAAAGATTTAAAATAGAATAATGTGGCTTCAACAGTCTGATCATTAAAAATGCACAAACTGCTATGAAGAGATTTTCTCCTAATTGCACATGCTTCTTATTCTGTCTGAACTTCACTGGGGGTGTCGATCAGAGATTGGCAGGAAGAATGAAACAGCAGACACACTGCTTCAGAGAACAGGCCTTGCAGGTATTGTAAGACAGTAGTACACAGTAGGAGTATTTTCTCACAAGGATAAGGCCTGACCCCAGTGTAGGACATTCTTATTAGATTCCACATGTAAAGACAGTCTAATGTGGTCTTCCCAGGAGGGATAGATACCAGGCCGGGGCTAAAACCCCCAGAATGTGGCCATTTGTCAGGATGTATACCCAAACCCTATTGTAAAGATTTGGTAGATGTTAACTGCTTTGTCTGCTTCTGTATCCCTTAAGATAAGGTAATGAATGCAAGTATGCATCCTTAAGGCTGAGTGCAAGAAGGTATAAAAACTGTGTGAGGGCACAACAGGGGTCCTTTGGGTCTCTCTCTCTAACTCAGAGGGTCCTCAGCATTCCTTAAGCACTGAGCTAATAAACTTTCCTTTATCTACATTTCTGTTTCCGGAGAGTCTGTATCAAGCAAAGGTCTAACAGCGTGACTTCCCACTGCAAGCATTAACTGTTACTGCATGAACCCTCTGGGGGCCACCTTGGAATGGCAATAGGGGAGGAACCCAAAAATCAGTCAAACAGCAGGGAAACAACCCAAATCCACTCAAACCATAGCAATATCTTGCATTTATAACAGTGTTTTAGTTTATAAAAGAATGTCTTAAAATGTCATGTGAAATACCAAATACTTTATTTTTGGTTTGGGAACCAAACCTAGTGGTGCTTAGGACTTACTCATGCCTCTGCACCAAGGGATCACTCCTGGTGGAGCATCACCATGACAAGCAAAACAAGTGCCCTACTCACTATGCTCCAGACCCTATACCACAAATGCTGATAGCTCACAGGCTATCAGTGGCATTACTGAGTTCACTGATTCTTTTTATTCAACTACTATGTACTGAGCTGGTTACTGGAAATACATTACAAAGTCAGCTTGTGATATATGCTAAGGCAATACTAGGGGAGTAATATTAGGTACCAAGGTTAGGGATGGATTAGCTGTTTCAGATAATACAGATTATTTTCCATTTTGTTGACAATTGAGAGGTGAGAAGATTGGGGTGGATAGGAAGAATCAAGAACTGTGTAAGAGAACAATATGGACATTTCTCCAAAAACTAGAAATTTAACTCTGATTTGACCTAGCCATACCACTCCTGGGAAGCCAAAAACACACAGCAGAAACACAATCTACACTTCTATGTTCATAGTAGCACTATTCACAATAGCTAGAATCTGGAAACAACCAGAGTGCCCAAGAACAGGCAACTGGATAAAGAAACTGTGGTACATCTACACAATGGAATACTATGCAGCTGTTAGGAAAATGAAGTTATGAAATTTGCCTATAAATGGATAGACATGAAGAGGATCATGCTGAGTGAAATTAGTCAGAGGGTATTGGACAGATATAAAATGACTGCATTTATTTGTGGGATATAAAAAAAATAGTATGAAACCAATATCCAAGTTCAGGAAAAACATGGATCAGGAGATCTTGTCAGTGGGTGGAATCTACCTCAAGTGTGTGGGAGTTGGAAGTTAGGTAAGACAGAGAAGGGAATAATGTGCTAACAATTATTGGAAATGATAATACCAACCTAGAACTGAGCATTGAATGTAGGCAAAGGGATATACATGATAACCTCTAACTGTATGTATTGCAAGCTACAATGTGTAAGAGAAGGAAGACAGCCTCACTTCTTGCGAGGCTCTGCTGGGGTGGCGAGTCAGGGCTAGAACTTGCCATCCCTCCCAGGCAACTTGTGATCAGCTGGGCACAGGGAGAGCCGGTAGCAGCTCTGCCCCATATATGTGAGTCTCTGGATCAGCATACCTGGGCTGGGCTTGAAAAAGACTGCTTCAGGGTGGGTCTCGATGAGCCGGACTGTGATCAGCTCTTCTGCTGGTAGAGTTCTGACGAGAGGGGAGTCTGGATGTGGAAAATGGTGGCCCTCATGGTGTTGGGGTTCCTTTGGCTTCTTGTGAGGCTCTGCTGGGGTGGTGGGCCAGGACTAGAACCCGCCATCCCTCCTGGGCACCTCATGATCAGCTGGGCACAGGGAGAACCAGTAGCAGCTCTGCCCCATGTATGAGTCTCTGGATCAGCATACCTGGGCTGGGCTTGAAAAAGACTGCTGAAGGGTGGGTCTCAATGAGCCGGGCTGTGATCAGCTATTCTGCTGGGTGGAGCTCTGATGAGAGGGGAGTCCGGATGTCTGTCCTCATGGTGTGGGGGTTCCACACATCAATAACAAAACTATTTGAAGATCCCATAGAAAATATAAAAGAAAACATCAAGACTCAAAGCTTAAAATAGGAGCTGAAGCAATAGTACAGTGGGTAAGGTAATTGTGTTGTATGAGACTGACCCTTGTGATGACTGAGTGCTGAGTCAGGCCTAAACCTTATGCCCAGCTGGGTGTGGCCCAAATACCATGCCAAGAAAGGAGATTAAAATAAAGTCACAATCCATGAAAATAAATAAACATAATAAATGAGTAATCAATTAATTAGAAATGGCATTCAAAAAAACTAAATAACATTTTGCTTATTAAGTTATTCCACAGAAATATTTAATAAATACAATATAAAAAAAACACTAAGTGGAAGCAATGATAAAACTAGACTAGCATTTATCCCTAGGGCCTCAGAAAGCAATTTGACCAGACTTGGAAAAAAAGCCAGTTAAACTAAAACTCTTTTATATGATAATCTAATGGTAATTATATGTAATTATACAATTGTCAAAACTCAAAGAATGTGCAACACAAAAGAAGGAGCCCCAGGTAAACTACTAACCTCGAATGCTAATGAACAGTTCATTGTTGGGACATCAAATATACCATTCCAATAAAGTAGGTTGAAGGCGAGTTGAGAAGATATAGGAACTCTGTGGTTTCTGTTTATTTTTTCTAAAGACCTAATATGTATAAAAGATAATAAAATATATAATTAACAAAAAAATCTAAATGTGTCCCATAGTAATAAATACTGGAAACAGCAGTAACCATAACTTACTGACCTTCTCAAGTTACAGAATAAGCATATTTGAATAGTAACTTAGAGCTTCGGGCAACAAACACTGAGGATGACCAAAACACAATACTGCAATCACTTGGAGGCTTAAGTCAATTTATTTGTGGATTCTCTACCACTTGTTTATTAGCAAGACATTACCTACCCTAAGGGAGTGATACTGATGTATTCAAACCAAGTTACATCTCCTTCCCCCATTATAGTTGATTTTTTTTCATTATCCCATCCCTTTTAGCACACTCAGGATGTAACATATTATAAATGACATTCTATATTCCATTCACAAGAAATACTCTTTTCTTCAGTAGTAAGCAGTTGGGAGGTGGAGACACATGCAAAAGAATTTTCAGTCATTCTGGTATTTAAGAATCATTATAACAACCCAGAATCATTATTCTGCCCCTCGAAATGTTGCAGATGTAGCTGCGGTGCCCAGCTGCTTTGGGAGGTGGCAGACAGGAGACAGGCTTGTCTCCACCTCCAGGGCTCTTCCCCCGTGGGCCCTAGATGGTTGATGTTCTGACATAGAAAAGACTGGGCCCCCTGGGATGAACCCAGAACCACAGCAGAGCCTGGCATGCTATCCGTGTCGTATTTCATATGCCGAAAACAGTAACAATAGTGAACCTCATTCCCAACAAATGGAGACTTTTACTGGCACCCACTTGAGCAAATCGATGAACAACAGGAAGACAAGTAACATAACAACTCAGAAACAGTTCATGACTTTATCAATACCATTACCTTATATGGGCTGTAATGGTCAATATAATTAGTGTCAGCTAAGGGAGCCAGTATGGGGGATGGGGGGAGGGAATAAGGATCTTTGGTGGGTGGGGGCACACTGGTGGTGGAATTGGTGTTGAACAATGAATCTTTCTAACAACTGTATTGTGAAAAAATTGTACCTTGTAAATCACAGTGTTTAAATAAAGTTTAAAAACAGAATCATTATAGTCCAAGTTGAACATAAAAGATATTTTATTTAAAAAAGTCACCTCCACATGGATAGGCAAACAGAAACACAGTTGAAAAAGAAAATTTGAAACTGCCTCTTTGATTTGAAGGAACATTCTAAAGTAGTATACAAGCAGAGTACTATCATGTATTAACTGCTCAATTTGTCATATAACTTCTGTGACTCTAAATCTTTCTAAATCCCCAAAGTGGTGCAGACTTAAAGCCTCATAGAGGATGATATATATTCAATAATATAGCTCTCTTGGATTTGTTTCAATATATGCATTTTATAGTGGAATTTGAAAATATAGGAGAAACACTTATGAAAGGTTACTGAAGGGAAGGAAATGGATGAATAAAGAAGGAAGAAAATAGAGGAATAGAAAATAGAGGAATAGAGGGGAAATGATGAAAAATAAAATAAAATGTTATATAGCTTCAACACCACCGTTCTCCCTGCATTAACATACGCCTCAGAGACCTGCCAGGAGTAATTTATGAGTGCAGAGCCAGGAGTAACTGTTGAGATTGCCAGGTATGACCCAAAAAAAAAAGGGTGGGAGGGCATTCCAGGTAGGCAAACAGGTAAAGTCTTTAAGGGAAAATTCAGCAAGAAACAGAATAGGCTTTGTACGAGTGGGTTGTGACCCTGTGTGCCTAGGACAAAGGATGGTTGGGGAGGAGATGCAGAAATGAGGTGGAAGATGGAGAGAGGAGACAGTTCTGGTTAAGGTTCTGTGCTGACCTGTGCTGAGCTCTATGGGTTTTATTCCAGAAGCTACGCCTTTACACTGGGGTGAGGTTACATGTAATGGAATATGTCAGAGAAGATCTCAAAAGTCACAGTACAATTTCGAGGCATATCAGTTTCCTTTGAAGATTTCAATAGAATTATTTCATGTTAAAATAGAAATACACAATGAAGTCGATAATTCACATGCATTTTTTTCATTTTTAATTTATTATTTAAATTTTTATTATACCATCATGAGATATACAGTTACAAAGATATTCATGTTTCAGTTTCAGTCATACAGTGTTCCAGCACACATCCCTCTACCAGTGCCCATTTCCAACCACCAACGTTCCCTGATTCACCCCTCCCCCATCATGCATCTATGGCAGGCACTTTTCCTCTTCTCTCTCTCCATCTCTCTCACTCACTCTCTCTCCCTTCTTTTACACATTTTGGTTTGCAATACATGTATTTAGAGGTTATCATGTATATCCTTTTGCCTACATTAGATGCTCAGTTCCTACGCTGGTATTATTATTTACAACAATTATTAGCACACTGTTCCTTTCTCGGTCTTACTTAACTTCTGATTCCCCCCCACATTTTGCAGTATATTCCACCCACTGACAAGACCTCATGATCCATGTTTTGTCTGGCCTTAGATATTGGTATCATGCTAATTTTTTTAAATCCCGCAAATAAATGCAGTTATTCTATATCTGTCCTTTCCCTCTGGCTAATTTCACTCAGCATGATCCTCTCCATGTCCATCATTTATAGGCAAATTTCATAACTTTGTTTTTCCTAACATCTGCATAGTATTCCATTGTGTAAATGTACCACAGTTTCTTTATCCAGTCATCTGTTCTAGGGCACTCTGGTTGTTTCCAGATTCTAGCTATTGTGAATAGTACTGCTATGAACATAGAAGTGTAGATGGACTTTCCACTGTGTGTTTTTGGCCTCCCAGGGCATATTCCCAGGAGTGGTATTGCTGGGTCAAATAGGAGCTCAATTTCTAATCTTTGGAGGAATGTCCATATTGTTTTCCCAAAAGGCTGTTCCAGGTGACATTCCCACCAACAGTGGATGAGAGTCCCTTTCTCCCCACATCCACACCAGCACTTGTTGCTCTTTTGGATATGTGCCAGTCTCTGTGGTGTGAGATGATATCTCATTGTTGTTTTGATTTACATCTCTCTGATTATTATGATGAACATTTTTTTCATATGTCTTTTGGCCATTCAAATTTCTTCTTTTTTGGAAGTTTCTATTCATCTCTTCTCTCCATTTTTTTTTGATGATGTTGGTTGTTTTCTTACTGTAAAGTTCTACCAGTGCCTAATATATCCTGGATACTAACCCCTTGTCATATGGGTATTGGGTGAATATTCTTTCCCACTCTGTGACCTGTCTTTGTATCTTGGTCACCATTTCTTTTGAGGTGAAGAAGATTTTTAGTTTCATGTAGTCCCATATGTTTATCTTTGCTTCCAATTGCTTTGTTAGTGGTGTTTCATCTTTGAGGATGCCATTAGCTTCAATGTCATGGAGGGTTTTCCTATATTTTATTTGATGTACTTTATGGATTCAGGTCTGATATTGAGATCTTTAATCCATTTGATGTGATTTTTGTGTATGGTGTTAGACAGAGGTCCAAATTCATTTGTTTACATGTAGCTGCCCAGTTTTCCCAGCACCACTTGTTGAAGAGGCTTTCCTTGCTCCATTTCATTCTTTTTGCTCCTTTATCAAAGATTAAATGATCATGTATTTGAGGTGGGTGTCAGGACACTCAGCTCTATTCCATAGTTCCACAGATCTGTTTTTACTCCAACACAATGCTATTTCAATTACTACCACTTTGTACTTCAGTTTGAAGTTGGGAAAGGTGATGCCTCCCATTTTCTTTTTTCCCAAGGTCAATATATTTTTTTAAAAATCAAAAAATATCTTCATGCAGTGTCGGGAGTGCGCCAGGGTCCCCTACAGTGCCGGGAGTCGAGTTCCCTTCTACCTCTGAAGCCAGTGGGGAATGGATGAAGACTCAGGAATCCGATGCAGTTTTAAAAGGGCTTTACTATCACAGGTTCCAATATACAATCCAAGAGCAGTGAAAACCTCCGGACCCTGGGTTCTCAGCTAGCCCCCGCCAGGTATAGGCCAAGATGGCTGCCACCACGTGTTGAGGCCCAACAGAGAATGGAGAGGACGGAGAAGCAAAACGCCAAGGGAAGCCGAAATTGCAAAAGGGGGGAAAAAGAGAGAGAGCCTCTTTTATCTTGCAGCATATTTTATAGCTAGAAATCCGCCCAAACTCCCCCGCCCAGTCCATTCTGGGCTGGGCTATCTAGAGATGAAAACAGGAAAATAGCTCTATAGAAATGTAGCAACTTCAGGAGACATCTGGCTGTTTACAAGGACCCAGAGCTAATTAAAAGCCTCCTAGCAGAGCTGGGAGAAGCTATAAGCTAAATGTAACTTCCCTGGCAGAAAGGATCAAATGCCCTCAGGTAATTTCTCCCAGCACCTCACCTAATGTCTTGAGCCAAGTTCTGCCTGGAAATGACTTTATAGGGTAGAGAAGGTGGTTTCTGAGATGGCATGTCTCTGTACCAAAGACTAATACTAATGCCAGTTAAATATTTCTCCAAGCCTTCACAAGAGTCTCGTCTACTTCACGGTAGTTTTGTATTTTAGTTGCCTTTGAGTTATCAGGGGGCCATGCTTGCTTTCTTGGAGGCAAACAGCATTTATCTCTGGCCTAATTACTTAGAGATCCAACGTGGCCAGGCAAATATGCTGGTAAGATCTAGCTAGTCCCATGATGATTGTGGTAGCATGAGAGAATATTTATATGAGCCAGTACAGAATCCACGGTCAGATAAGACTGCCACATTCAGACTACCCCCTATCTATGAAGTGACTTGCAGGAGGCAATCCAGGGCAGAAGCAGAGGCCTAGACTTTTTAGCTGTCCTGCAACAATGCAGGAGCTGCTCTCTGAATCTTTGTTCTTAGAGACCTGACCTTACACTAAGTGTTTTAGTGAGCCACCAGTACTGTGTTCTGAGCTCCTGGGTCCATTCCTTGAGAGGTCTGACGTGGAGGTAGAGGCCTGATTGTTTGGTACTTAGCCTGAGCATGCTCTGTGGTTACCGAGCTTACATCTGACAGTGCTGGACGGTGACATAAGGTGCAAAGGATCAAACTCAGGGCCTTGGACAGGCTAGGTCACATGCATTTTTAAGGTAAAACAAAGATTCAGAATAAATGATGGGTTTATAGTCTATGTTGATTTTGCTTGCTAAGGATATTGAATGGGAAAGTTTGACAAATATAATTGGGAATATAACTCATGGAAGTTTGATAATTGGGAAATTTTGTTTAAGGCAAGAAAAAGTACTTATCTCAGAGTGTCGTTTTTAGCAGTAGTATCGACCAAATAACTGGATATTAAACATAACTATAATCCAGTATACTGGCAAGGATGGAGAGAAAAGAGCACATAAGTAAAGCAGTAAGAGCAACATTTACTTAGACCCTCGGGAGATGGAGAATTTCGAGGAAACTTGCAGGAAAAAGAAAGGCCAGATGAGAATTTCTGGGTAGGTGACATCTACCAAGATTCAGTATCTAGGGGCCGGAGCGATAGCCCAGCGGATAGGGCGTTTGCCTTGCCCGCGGCTGGCGGTGCCGGCCTGGGTTCGATCCCCGGCATCCCATATGGTCCCCGAGCACCGCCAGGAGTAATTCCTGAGTGCAGAGCCAGGAGAAACCCTGAGCATTTCCGGGTGTGACCCAAAAAGCTAAAAAAAAAAAATTCAGTATCTAGTAAGAGGTGAGAAAAGCAGGAGACTGAGTCTAAGCAGTGGATCTGAAGTGCTTGTGGAAATCCATGGCAGGAAGTATAATGTTAACTGGATGTAAGCCTAAAATATTTTACATCTGGTCTGGTTGGTCCCTGGTCACCCAAAAGAATTTAATTCACCCAAAGTATATTCTCAGGTCATAGTAGAATGGAACTACTATACAATAACAGAAAAAATACCACAAAGTTTTCCAAATACTTAGAAAAGGAACAGTGTACTTCTATAGGTAAACAAGATGGAAATGTTCTCAAGAATAATTAGATTAATTTTAAACAAATTCTTAGAAATTCATAGTATCAAATGCTTAGTTTTTTAGAAAATGAGTATTTTCAACTCTGTCATCTACATTTCTACTTTAAGAAATTAGAAAGTGCTGGTCATGGGACAGGATTCAGGTGGAGAGAGCCATGTCTTGTCAGCATGAAGCTGTGAGTCTAATCCCTGCCCCACCCCACATGCCCACAGCCATCCTACTATCACTACCACTTTTGACCCCTGTTATTACAAAAGAATTGTGTTATTTATGCAATTCATTATGTGCAACTTCAAGTCATTACAATACAACAATGTGAAGGGATGAGGAAAATACTGATGAAGTATAAAAGAAAGTAAAAGATAAGTCTTTTTTTAAAATAAATTTGAAAACAAAGAGCACATGGATTCACGGTTAAGTAGAAAAATGAAAGTAGGAGACCTGTGATTAAAAATAAACAAAACTGAAAACAGAAAAAACAATAGAGAAAAATCAATACCGCTACAAGGTATCTTGAATGGCTGAAAGTCAATAAAACTCAACAAGACTGTTAGAACAAGATAAATGAGAAAAGTCATCAGTATCAACAATGAAATTGAAAATCTTATTGTAGACCCCCAAGAAGGATCATAAGCAACAATATAAATTCAAAAACCTTTATTGAATTGATTTATTCTTAAAAACTACAATTTACCAAAGCTTACTCAAAATATACTTAATAATGTGAAGAACTGTTTTTTCAATGAGAAAAAGATACATTTTAAAGACCATGTGCACATATTAGAATAAAAATATGTAAAGTTTAAAATACCTGACCTTACCCTCCATTTTGTGGAGCCTCGTGACCCGCCGAGGAGCTGCCCTGGGGCCACCAGCCATAGCATGAAGAGCCTCACAAGTGGCTGGGGAAGCTGGATCTCGGCTCGCCCGGGCCCAGCTGACTATGGGGCCCCCAGGAGGGCAGATGGGTTTTGGGAGTGGGCCCATCACCTCTGGGGGTCCCAGAAGCAGCTAGATGAGACTCGCCCACCACACTAGCCACCATTTTCGCTGTCCGGACTCTGGGAAACTGCCTCACGACCAGATTAACAGAGCAAAACCAGTTCGAGCCCAGGTTGCGTGGCCGCTTGGCCACCGCGTGGTCCATTAAAATAGTGGAAACAGTGATGTCTTTTAATGCACTGCATTCCACGATGTGCAGGAAAGTTTGGCGGGAGGGAGAGATAAAGAGGAGAGAAATGACATACAGAATCCGTCAAGTAGTTGAGGTGTGGGAGGGGGAGGGAGGTGGGGACATTGGTGATGGGAGATGGGTTTGGGTGGAGGGATGGGTGTTGGAACACTGTAGAACCCAAACTCTACATGAGCATCTTGCAATTGTATGTCTAAAATGGTGTAATAAAATTGGGGGGGTAAATCATAAAATAAAAATAATAAAATAAAATAAAATTCCTGACCTTAGAGTCAGAACAATAGTACAGTGAGTAGGGCATTTGCCTTGCATGTAGCTGACCCAGATTTGACCCCTGGCAACCCATATGGTTCCCTGAACACTACCAGGACTAATTCTTGAGTGCAGTGCCAGGAGTAAGGCCTGAGCATCCCTGGGTATCACCCAAACACAAAGATAACTAAATATTTAAAATAAAATCCTAAACTTAGCAAATGGAGATGACAGATTTATAAACTTGAAATAAGTAACTAGTACCTTATAACTACTCTCATCTCCCATATTTTGTATTTTCAGATACTACTTCCAAGTGGGGTTTCTTTTCTTTTTATGGAAGTTCCTTAAGTATTTCTTGAAGGGGACCAGAGCAATAGTACAGTGGGTAGGACTGTACACTGTTGACCTGGGTTTGATCCCTGATACCCCCATATGATCCTCCAAGAGCTGTCAGAGTGATTCCTTAGTGCAGAGTTGGGAGTAAGCCCTGAGTACTTCTGTGTGTGGGCCCAAAGCAAAGACAACATTTTTAAAAAGTGTTTATTGGGAGACCAATTTAGTGATGTTGAATTCCTTTAACTTTTATTTGCCTGAAAAGATTTTCATTTGTCCTTGAGTGAGAACCAAGCTTAACAGAGTGCTCTTGCTTGGAAGTCTTTTTTTCATTGCACTTTCTATCACGTCATTCCCTTCTGACCTATAGAATTTCTGTTGAGAAATCTGCCAGTAGACTGATTTTATGTGTAACTCTGTTTTTCTCTTGCTTCTTTAGGATTCAGTCTTGATCTGTGGTTTATGCCTTTTAATTGTGTATCTTGGTGTGTATAAACATGGGTTCATTTTGTTTGGAACTCTTTCAGATCTTTAGGTACATTATTTTTTTCTCAGCTTGGGAAAATTCTTGGCTATTACTTCTTTAAATAATAATTATTGGAATTGGATATGTGGCTCAACAGTAAAGCGCATGGCTCTGCTCCCTGTCACCACACACAGAAAAAATAATTCTCCTTCAATTTTTCTTCTCCTTCTGGTGCCCCTGTGATATAAATGCTATTTCTTTTGAGGCTGTTCTAATATGGTCTTTCTATTAATTTGATTATTTTCATTCAGTTTTTTTCTGGTCATTTTGGATAGTTTCCACTACTTTCTCTTCTAACTCATAATTATATTTTCTGCTATTTTTATTCTACTGTTGAGTGCCTTTGTTGCATTTTTTAAGTTTAACTATTGTATTCTTCAGCTCTATTTCTGTTTGGGCTGTTCTCAAACATTCTCTCATGCTTTCACTTTGTTGGTATTCTCCACTGATCTCATTACAGTAAGCATCGTTTGACATTTACTTCAGATCACGGAAGAGGCTAAATGAAGGAAGCTTCATAGCTGTTATTTTAAGAGTTCTCTCCAGACTGGTTTCAATCATCAATCCGAGTCCCACCAGTTTCCCATTATGTCTTGTGTTCAACAGAGGCCTGTGTGTGGGGGTGGGAGGGGTCAGTAGTGGCAGGCCCCCACTGTGAACACAGGGTATTAGCCTGGGCACAGAAGGGTTTGAGATCACGAAGTACACAGGAGCACGTGTGCACCAATTTTAAAGATGCCTCAGTAGCAACCAGGGGACTGAAATCATATGTGCCTGTTCACACTCGTAAGCCATAAGTGGACCTGGCCGGCCCAAAGAGTAAATGTCACTAGAGTGCTATAGCAACTGTGATCTTGTAGACCTGAGGAGTGACTGGAGAGCCCACATTAGCTTGAGTTTAAGAAAGGGTGAGGGGGCTCTATCCCATTGATGACAGAGTGGACGCGTTAGAGATGACAGAGTGCAAAACTCAGACTAGTCATAGGCCAGCAAGGTAGTACGGCAGGTAATAGTCAAGGGTTGCCTTGACTATGCTTTTGAGGGGTGTGGGAGTAGTATTGTAGAGTACTTTATGTCTGTAGGAGTGTGGCTTGCTAACTAAGCAGCCAGAAGTGAACTGACAGGGATTGTATTTGCCAGGAGATAGTACTCAATAATTCTCTTTCTGCTCCCCACTTGGCTAGAGGTGGTGGCCCTCTTCTCA
The DNA here is from genome assembly GCA_021461705.1 of Cryptotis parvus. Lineage (NCBI taxonomy): Eukaryota > Metazoa > Chordata > Mammalia > Eulipotyphla > Soricidae > Cryptotis > Cryptotis parvus. The sequence goes on from JAJIBD010027792.1 coordinate 16,942, forward strand.
CGGGAGTGTCCTCACACCCGACTATTATGGAGAGTGAAATGTCTGTCGTTCACCAGCATTCTAGCTGCAAGCTCGCTAGAAGTGACCAAGAGGGCTCCTGCAAGTCCCGCTGTAACTTTTTGCCTCCCGTTAAAATATTCCAAGTGTTGGAGTGCAGGATCAGGGTATCTGGTATTCAACATATGCCCTTTACCCCATTTTTTTTGTTTTGGAACCACAGCTGGAAGTGGTTAGTTAGGGCTTACTCCTGGCTCTGCACTCAGGGACCTCTCCTGGCAGAGCTCAGAAGATCATATGGGGTGCTAGGGCTCAAACCTGGGTTGGTCATATGCAAGACAAGAATCTTACCCAATGTGTGATCTCTCTGGCACTCCTAACCATTATGAGAGAAGTTTCACAACCTAGAAGATATTCCTAGCTTGTTACCAGCAGTGAAAAACCCCATAGGTGATAGCAATATGGTCTTAACAAAAATTTAGATCAAAATTTAGATCCAAATTCAGAGGACAAACAGTAAAGTACTAACTAGAGCCCAATCTTATTATTTTCAGCCTGTTGCTGCTTCTACTGCTCCTTTATTCTCTTTTTCTTCTTTAGAGGCTGTCATCTGCCTCATTCATAATCCAGAAAAATTAGGACTTATTGAAGTAAAAAACTTGTTTGTTTTCAAGTAAAATCATGTATACAGGATTTGCCTTGCACATGACTGATTTGGATTTGATCCCTTGCATCCCATATGGTCCCCCAAGACCTGCCAGGAGTAACCATGAGTGATCGCTGAGCACAGAGCCAGAAGTAAGCCCTGGCACAGAGCCAGGAGTAAGCCCTGAGCACAGAGCCAGGAGTAGGCCCTGAGCACTACTGGGTGTGGCCCAAAAAACAAAAAATAAAATAATAGATATACATATATTGCTTTAATGCATCCTTTTGTTTTTGGTTTATATATAATGGTGCTCTTAGCTAGGTGCTCAAAGATCACTCTCAGATGTGCTTAAGGGACCATGTAGTGCCAAGAATCACAGCCAGGGATCATGAATGAACAACGTATGCTTTCCAACCATTTTCACTATCTCCCTGACCCAAATGTCATATTTTTTTAGTTTCCCCTATTATGAGTCCTACCAATCTGCTTGATCATTAACTCTTTCCTGGGCTGTTCTCTCCCTCTTCTTCAGGCTCCTCTGCACTTAGTCTGCACAGCACACTTTATAATTGCAATATATCCTGCATTGTCTTATTCTCTCATTTCCTTAGGTCTTTGTAGTGTTTTGTCTCTGAATACTCTATCTAAGGTGATATATCATAGAGAGTTGTTAACTTTCTAAAGTGTTCAGAACAGAAATGTATGCTGTTTTATTTGATCTGACTAAAATTTCTCCACTCTGGACTGCAGAGATGTATTGTATATTCATCAGCTGTTCTATATATAAAGATGGGAAAGAGAATGTATTTTTCTTTTTCTTTTTTGATGGTGTGAGTTTTTATCTATTCTTCTTTAGAGGCTGTCATCTGCCTCGTTCATAATCCAGAAATATTAGGACTTATTGAAGTAAAAAACTTGTTTGTTTTCAAGTAAAAATCATGTATACAGGATTTGCCTTGCTCATGACTGATTTGGATTTGATCCCTTGCATCCCAAAAGTGCAAGGGTATGAATAGGTAAAAACTCAAAGTTTTTGCCTATTCCTTCCAAGCAGCGCTCTTGGGGTCACAGAGCCCATTCTAGTGGTTTTCAGCTAGTGAATTCGGCTGCTCTGCCCTACGGAGAGTGGTTAAGGGACACACCTCAGCTCAGAGGGTCTCCAGGGCTGCAGTCAGTAATGCACAGAAATCATGTGGTGGTAGGGAGCAAACCATGGTCAGCCACATACGAAGGAAAGAGAATTTTGCCTCAGATTCTGAAACAATATACTGGTTTCTATAACATCTACATAAACTAATAACCTTTAGCTTCCCAGGCTTCTAAAGCCTGAAAAGTGACAAATTTGATGATTTTTCTCTTTTCCCTACATTCTCTTTTGTCATTGTTTCCTGGACACTAAGCACTTTTTTCCCTTGGCCTTTACTTATTTTCTTGAAATGCAATGTCCTGATACTTTAGATTTCTGCTATCTTCATCTTCAGTAATACAATAGAAATTTACGATCAGAATCTATATATCTGAAACACATCTGGACATTATGGCTCCAAATTATGTGTCCAGCATAGTCACTGACCATCCAGTAGTTAAGAAACTGTTCTGTATTAATTTCAAGCTGTTTCTCTGCATTTCAGTCAAGTCTGAATACTGTCCCCAAAAGGCCATAAATAAAATTAGATTAATTTAGTGATTTACCGTCCACCTGAATTAATTTATTTTCATCTCAGCGTCCCTGCTATTCAGGATTAAGATTTTATATTTTTAAGACAAAGTATAAAGGGTATGAATAGGCAAAAACTCAAAGGAGCACTAGCAGAAATATTTTTAATTTGCTTTTATGAATCAATAATTAGTTGATAGTAAATAACATTGGCAGAAAGCCAATCCACAAAACAAACCATAAATGTTATCAAATATGCCAGTCAAGGGATCAGAGGAAAATGTTCAGGCATAAGGGGCTTGACTTGCAGAAAGATGGGACAAGTCCTGTCTCACAACAAAGACCGGGCAGCCTCAAGAGTCCCACTCCTCACAATGGCTGACATGCTTCAGGCTGGAATCCACTGCTCAGATGAGACCACAACCATGAGAGAATCTGTTGAAAACTCCAAGTGTGCAGATTTGTTACTGAACTCTCAGGCATTCACAAAGCAGGGCATGGGGACCCTCCCCATCTCCATGTGCCCCAGAAGGTTTATTCTGTGACTGCGCCCATGAACGGCCCTCAGGTGCCAAAGTAATCTCATCCAGAGACTCATCTATGTACCTCCAAAAAAGACCCTGGTTGAATAACTCAGTTACAATCTGTGTAATTCCTGGGGCGCAGAGTCACATTTGTGGCCACACTACATCTCAAGCTTCAGAGCACTGTTAAACCAATATTTACTTGATCACTTGGCATCCCGTTATTCGCAATTTGCTCGAGTGGGTACCAGTAACATTTCTATTTGTCCCTGTCACATGCCAGTGTAGCCCAATGACATCTGCTTGCTCCAGGAATATGAAGAGCCTCAAACTGTTTGTTCAGGATCTTGACAAAGAAGTCTGATCATCTTGTAGGTGGTTGGCCATGCGATCTTTTAGACTTTCCTTGTGTCCCAAAAAAGAAAAAAAAATCTACAAGACACTGCTCCAAGAAATAAAAGAGGACACAAGGATGTGGAAACACATTCCCTGATCATGGATGGGGAGAATCAACATTGCCAAAATGGGAATACTCCCTAGAGCTTTGCACAGATTCAATGCGGTCCCTATAAGGATACCCATGATATTCTTCAAAGAAATTGACCAAACACTCCTGAAATTTGTATGGAATAATGAAACCCCATGGATAGCTAAAGCAATCCTTGGGGAAAAAGATGAGAAGGATCACCTTTCCCAACTTCAAACTGTACTACAAGCAATAGTAATTAAAACAGCATGGTATCAGAATAAAAACAGACCTGTGGACCTATGGAATATAGTTGAATATCCTGACACCCATCATCAAACACAAGATCATTAATATTTGATAAGGGCAAAAAGTACAAAACGGAGCAAGGAAAGCCTCTTCAATAAGTGATGCTGGGAAAACTGGACAGCTACATGTAAAAAAATGAATTTGGAACTCTGTCTAACACCACGCACAAAAATCAGATCAAAATGGATTAAAGGTCTCAATATCAGACTGAATACATAAAGTATATCAAAAAATATAGGGAAAACCCTCCATGACATTGAAGCAAAAGGCATCTTCAAAGATGAAGCACCACTAACAAAGCAGCTAGAAGCAAAGATAGACATATGGGACTATATGAAACTAAAAATTCTGTACCTCAAAAGAAACAGTGACAAAGATACTAAGGCAGTCCACAGAATGGGAAAAGAATATTCACCCAATACCCATCTGATAAGGATATATCAGGATATATCAGGCACTGGTAGAACTTTACAAGAAGAAAATAGCCAACCCCATCAAAAAATGGGGAGAAGAAATGAAACAGAAACTTCAACACGGAAGAAATTCAAATGGCCAAAAGACATATGAAAAAAAATGCTCATGATCACTAATAATCAGAGAGATGCAAATCAAAACAACAATGAGATATCTCACACCACAGAGACTGGCACATCCAAAGTGCAAGGACAACAAATGCTGGCATGAATGGGGGGAGAAAGGGACTCCCATCCACTGTTGGTGGGAATGTGGACTGGTACAGCCTTTTTTGGAAAACAATATGGACATTACTCCAAAGGCTAGAAATTGAACTCCCCATTTGACCCAGCCATACCACTTCTGGGGATATACCCTGGGAAACCAAAAACACACAACAGAAACACCATCTGCACTTTTATTTTCATAGCAACACTATTCACTATAGCCAGAATCTGGAAACAACCAGCGTGCCTGAGAACAGACGACTGGATAAAGAAACTTTGGTACATCTATACAATAGTTCCTATGCAACTATTAGGAAAAATGAGGGTATGAAATTTGCCTATAAATGGATGGGACATGGAGGGGATAATGTTAAGTGAAATTAGCCAAAAGAAAAAAAGATATAGAATGAATGCATTTATTTGCATGACAAAAATATATATACATGTACATTATGAATTATGATACCAATATCCGAGGTCAGGCAAATCATGGCTCAGGATATTATGATACCAATATCCAAGGTCAGGCAAATTATGGATCAGGAGGTCTTTTCAGAGGTGAAAATTACTGCAAATGTGTGGGAGTCAGAGGTTAGGTAAGACGCAGAAGGGAACAGTGTGATAATAATTTTAGAAAGTGATAATACTAGCCTAGAACTGAGCATTGAATATAGGCAAAAAGATAGACATGATAACCTCTAAATGTATGTATTGCAATCCACAATGTGTAAGAGAAGGAAGAGAGAAATAGAGAGAGAGCGAGAAAGAGAGGAGATAAAAGAAACTGCTATAGAGGCAGGCTAAGGAGGGGGAGGGAATTGGAGGCATTGGTGGTGGGAGATGGGCACTGGTGGGGGATGGATGCTGGAACACTGTATGACCAAAACCCAATGAACTTCCTATATTTGTATATCTCAAGGTATACATGGTATACCATGGTATAATAAAATAGGAAGGAAGGAAGGAAGGAAGGAAGGAAGGAAGGAAGGAAGGAAGGAAGGAAGGAAGGAAGGAAGGAAGGAAGGAAGGAAGGAAGGAAGGAAGGAAGGAAGGAAGGAAGGAAGGAAGGAAGGAAGGAAGGAAGGAAGGAAGGAAGGAAGGAAGGAAGGAAGGAAGGAAGGAAGGAAAGGAAGGAAGGAAGGAAGGAAGGAAGGAAGGAAGGAAGGAAGTTTCATTTAAAGACATATTGAGCTCTCAGGGCTTCTGAAACAAACAAATGGACATGTCCCAAATGTTTATGTATATATGAGCTTGAGATGTCTTAAGCTCATATATGCATAAGATTGAGATAGAAATTCTGGAGTTGTTGACTTGCACCTGCCTGCTCAAGAATATTGCTCCAGGAATTATCCCATTTCTATCACACCTCATCTATTGTTTGTGCTACATTGGAATACCAGGATTCAGACTAGGATCATTTCTCTCTCTACTTCCATTCCTTCAGAGATATCATCCTCTACCATATGCCTATCACCCCCAAGTATATAACTTTAGCACAGACTGTTCCCCCAAACTATAGCATCTGTTCTTCTCCAAATATCTAATGAACACCTCATCTTAAAAATTTCCAAAAATGAATATGTGATCTTAATTCTATCATATCAACTCATCAGTCATTAACAATTCAGTTGATGGCAACTTTATACTTCTAGATCAAGCCTAAAGCCATGGAATAATATTTAACATCTCTCTCATATCCTACAGCTAATTCATTTAGGAAACCCCTTTGACTAAGTATTTATAATAGCTCCAAGTTCCAATCACTTCGTATTTGATAGTAATCACTATTACTATCACCTTCCTCATGCCACTATCATTGTTCATCGTACTTTTTAGGAGCCTTAAACTTATTCTCATAATTTCTACCCTTATATATACCCTCCCTAAAACCCTCACACTCTTTTTAGCTTCAGTCAGAATGAAACTTTTAAAATGTAAATCAGGGGACTGAGTGATAGCACAGCAGGCAGCAGGTAGGGCATTTGCCTTGCACATGGCCAACACAGGTTCCATCCCTGTCATCGCATATGGTCCCCTGAACATTACCAGGATTAATTAATGAGTGAAAAGCCAGGAATAACTCCTGAGCACTGCCAACTGTGACCCATAAAGCCAAAAATGAATGAATGAATGAATGAACGAACGAATGAATGAATGAATGAAAGAATGAATGAATGAACGAATGAACGAACGAACGAATGAATGAATTATCAGGATCCTGAGAAATATTATAATACTTGCCTTGATCGCCACCAATTACAATGCTCCAATACCCCAATTCCCCATATGGTTCTCAGAGCCAAGAATGATCCTGAGCACAGAGTAGATGTAAGACTGAGCACTGCTGGGTGGTGCCTAAAAAAAATAAAAAATTTTTTTCATTAAATTTTTTTTAAATTTTAATATTTTTATTATACCACCGTGAGATATACAGTTACAAAGACGTTCATATTTGGGTTATGGTCATACAGTTTTCCAGCACCCATCCCTCCACCAGTGCCCATTTCCCGCCACCAATGTCCCCGATTCTCTTCCCCCTCCCCTAGCCTGCCTCTATGGCAGGTTCTTTTTTTAAGTATTTTATTATACCACCATGAGATATACAAATAAAACGATAAACCCAAACATGAACTTTTTAATTAAATTTTTCATTAAATTAAAAAAATAAGATAAAATGTTAATTAGATTATGTCACTTTTCTAATCCAAACTGCATAAAATATTTTATAAAATATTTTCTAATCCAAACTGCATAAAATATTTTTTGTTTATTTTATAAAACAACACGTGATCTTGGACCTCATTGATTGTATCATTTCATCCACTTCTATTTTCCTTCAACATTTGACTCCACTCACACCGACGAGACATACTCCAGGGCTGTTGGGAAGTCTTTTCCCCAATGTTCTTTTTTAAATAAAACACTATTCCCCTATGCTCTGACCAACTTTCTGTGTTATTCAAATTTGCTTAAAAAATGACATCTGAGAGTGACATCACCATCTTTATGATTACTGTCGGGGAGGCCGCTGGGGTCCCCTAACAGTACCGGGAAGCGGAGTTCCCTTCTAACTCCGAGCCGGGCGGGGAATGGATGAAAACTCAGGAATCCAACGCAGTTTTAAAAAGGGCTTTACTTATCACAGGTTCAGGCATACAAATCAGCAATAGGAAAAACCCTGTGCTTAGGATTCCCGGCTAGAACCCCTAGCCACGTGTAGGCCAAGATGGTGGCCACCACATATAAAGGCCCTGTAAAGAGGAGACAAAGACAAGACTCTCAGAAGAGTGCGAGCCCACAAAGAGAGAGCCAAAAAAGAGAGCAAGAGAGGAAGCCGACTGGTTTTATACCCCTGCAACTCAGACCTCCCACTTTTATGAGAAGCAGGCAGGGTCAAATGCCCTCAGGTAATTTCTCCCAGCACCTCACCTAGGCCCTTTTTATATGCTGATGTTTTGAGCCAAGATCTGCCTGGAAATGACTTTATAGGGTAGAGAAGGGGGTGTCTGAGATGGCATGTCTCTGTACCAAAAACTATACTAATGCCAGTTAAATATTTCTCCAAGCCTTCACAAGAGTCTCCTTGACTTCACGGTAGTTTTGTATTTTAGTTGCCTTTGAGTTATCGGGAACCTTGCTTGCTTGCTTGGAGGCAAACAGCATTTCTCTCTGGGATAATTACTTAGAGATCCAACGTGGCCAGGAAAATATGCTGGTAAGATCTAACTAGTACCACGATGATTGTGATAGCATGAGAGAATATTTATACCAGCCAGTACAGAATACATGGACAGATAAAGTGCCACATTTAAACTACCCCCCCCCCAACCCTATCTACCAAGTGACCTGCAGGAGGCAATCCAGGGCAGATGCAGAGGCTGTGTCCTACAATATTTACAAACCACCTCTCCATATGTCTTATTTTTCCTATACTCCTCCTCTTTTTTACATGGTATATAGTTTTTTACATAGCATATATTTAACTTATCTACTTACTTTGCTGCATGTAATGTATTGTCTGCCCTTTCTATCCTTAGTAGAATGAAAGTTCTATAAAGTAAGAACCTTGGTTTTTTATTTTTCATGGATGTATCCCCATATATGGTACACATGTTATTTTTTTATATTTTTTATATTTATTTATTTTTTTTAAGTATACTATTACCACCATGAGATATAGAATTACAAAGATATACAACTACAAAGTTCATAGTTGGGTTTTGGTCCTACAGTGTTCCAGCACCCATCCCTCCACCAGTGCCCATCTCCCACCACCAACGCCCCGGTTCCCTCCCTCTCCCCAGCCCACCTCAGTGGCAGATTCTTTATTTCTTTCCCTTTCTCTCTCTTTCTCTTTTCCATCCCTTCCAGACTATGGATTACAGAACATACATTCAAGGATTGTCATGTGTATCTTTTTGCCTCTATTTAATGCTCAGTTTTAGGTTAGTATTAGTACCCACGACAATTGTTAGCACAATGTTCTATTTTCTGTCTTACCTAGCCTCTGAGTCCCACACGTTTGTGATAATTTCCACCTTTGACAAGACTTCCTGATACATGTTACACTTGACCTTGGATATTGTTATCATAATATGTACATATATATTTATGTCATGCAAATAAATGCAGTCATTCTGTATCTGTCTCTCACCTTTTGGCTAATTTCACTCAAAATAATCTTCTCCATGACCATCCATTTATAGACAAATTTTATAACTTCATTTTTCCTAACAACTGCATAGTATTCCATTGTGTAGATGTACCAAAGCTTCTTTATCCAGTCATTGATTCTCAGGCACTCTGGTTGTTTCCAGATTCTGGCTATTGTGAATAATGCTGCTATGAACATAAAAGTAGGGATGGTGTTTCCACTGCATATTTTTGGTTTCCCAGAGTAGATTCCCAGGAGTGGTATGGCTGGGTCAAATGGGAGTTTAATTTCTAGTCTTTAGAGGAATATCCATATTATTTTCCAGAAAGGCTGTACCAGCTGGCATTCCCACCAACAATGGATGAGTGTCCCCTTTTCCCCACATCTACACCAGCACTTGTTGTTCTTGCTCTTTTGAATATGTGCCAGTTTCTGTGGTGTAAAATGATATCTCATTGTTTTTTTTGATTTGCATCTCTCTGATGATTAGTGATAATGAGCATTTTTTCATGTTTTTTGGCCATTTGAATTTCTTCCTTGTTGAAGATTCTGTTCATTTCTTCTCCCCATTTGTTGATGGGGTTGTTTGTTTTCTTCTTGTAAAGTTCTACCAGTGCCTGCTATATTCTGGATCACGATCACGATCACGATCTTCCCGTTAATCATCTATTTGCTAGAGCGGGCACCAGTAATATCTCAATATGTCCTGTCACATGCTGTAGAGCCAAGGGCATCGGCTTGGTACAGGAACATAAAGAGCCTCAAACCATTATATTAGGTCATGAGAATGATCTAATATAATTGTTACTGGCATTTGGCATATCAAATACAACACGAGCAGCTTGCTAGGCTTGCCGTAAGGGGAGGCATACTCTATAAACACCTCCAAATAAAGCCTTTATTGATGAACCGCGCGGCTGCTTGTACCCGAGCCGGGCTGTGATGGGCTGGTCGGCTGGGTGGAGTTCTGATGAGAGGGAAGTCCAATGTGGAAAATGGCGGCGCGCCATGGAGTGGGGTGGGGGGGTCGTCTGGCTTGTTGTGAGGTTCTGCGGGGTGGTGGGCCAAGGCTGGAACCCACCATGCCTCCCGACTGCCTCATGAACGGCTGGGCACAGGGAGAGCAAGGAACCGCTCTGCCCCATGTCTGAGAGTCTCTGGACCAGCATACCTGGGCCGGATTAATCCCTTATCAAATGGGTATTGGGTGAATATTCTTTCCCATTCTGTGGACTATCTTTGTATTTGCTTTGTTCTTGTAAGTTCTACAAGTGCCTAATATATCCTGGATATTAACCCCTTATCAGATGGGTATTGGGTGAATATTCTTTACCATTCTGTGGACTGCCTTTGTATTTTAGTCACTGTTTGTTTTGAGGTGCAGAAGCTTTTTAGTTTCATGTAGTCCCATATGTGTATCTTTTCTTTTAGTTGCTTTGTTAGAGGTCTCACCTTTGAAGATGCCTGTAGCTTCAATGTTGTGGAAGGTTTTTCCTATATTTTCTTCAATGTACTTTATGGATTCAAGTCTGATATTGAGATCTTTAATCCATTTTGATCTGATTTTTGTGCATGGTATTAGGCACAGGTTGAAATTCAGGTTTTTACTGTCACTGCCCAGTTTTCCCAACACCACTTGTTGAAGAGGCTTTCCCTACTCCATTTTGAACTCTTTGAAACTTTATCAAAGATTGAATGATAATGTGTTTGAAGTTGGGTGTCAGGACATTCAATTCTATTCCATAGGTCCACAGGTCTGTTTTTATTCCAATACCCACTATTTTAATTACTATTGCCTTGTAGTACAGTTTGAAGTTGGAAAAGGTGATGCCTCCCATCTTCTTTTCCTGAGGATTGCTTTAGCTATCCTTGGAAGTTTATTGTGCCATACAAATTTCAGGAGCTTTTTGGTCAATTTCTTTGAAGAATGTCATGGGTATCCTTATAGGGACTGTATTGAATCTGTACAGAGCTCTAGGGAGTATTACCATTTTGACAATGTTGATTCTCCCCATCCATGAGCAGGGAATATGTTTCCATTTCCTTGTGTCCTCTTTTATCTCTTGAAGCAGTGTCTTGTAGTTTTCTTTGTACAGGTCCTTTACACACTTGGTTAAGTTGATTCTTAGGTATTTGATTTTCTGTGGCACAATTGTTAACGGAATCTTTTCCTTAATATCCCTTTCTTCTGTTTCATTATTTGTATATAGGAAAGTCACCGACTTTTTGGGTGTTGATTTTGTATCCTGCCACTCTACTATATATGTCTATTGTTTCTAGGAGTATTTTGGTAGAGAGTTTAGGGTTCTCTAGGTATAATATCATGTCATCTGTGAATAATGACAGCTTGGCTTCTTCCTTGCCTATCTGGATGCCCTTGATGTCCTTTTCTTCTCTGATTGCTATGGCTAGTACTTCCAGTACTATATTGAATAAAAGAAGTAAGAGGAGGTAACCTTGTCTTGTCCCTGATCTCAGGGGAAGGCTTTCAAATTTTCCCCATTTAGAATCATGATCGCTGTGGGCTTTTGGTAGGTGGCTGTAACTATCTTGAGGAAAGTCCCTTTAATTCCCATTTTTGGAGGGTTTTAATCATGAATGTGTGTTGGATCTTGTCAAATGCTTTCTCTTCCTCTATTGGTTGGATCATATGTTTTTTATTTTTTCTCTTATTGATATGATGTATTATGTTGATTGACTTGCGAATGTTGAAGAATCCTTGCATTCCCGGGATGAATCCTACTTGGTCATGATCTATAATCTTCTTGATGAGTCTTTGGATTCTGTTTGCTAATATTTTGTTGAAGATCTTAGCATCTGTTTTCATCAGGGATATTGATCACTTGATCACTTGATTACTTGAATCCCGTTATTCATAGATTTGCTCAAACAGGAGCCAGTAACATATCCATTGGACCCTATCACGTGCCAATGTAGCCCAATGGCATATGGTTGATTCAGGAATATGAAGAGCCTCAAACCGTTCCTTCAGGGTCTTGGAAAGGAGTCTGACCATCTTGTAGGTGGGCGGCCACGTGATCTTTAGGCATCCCGTGGGATCCAGTCGGTAATGGCTCTAGTCCAGCAGTCATCTGCAAATTGCATTACATGTCCAGCCCATCTGATTTTCGATGCCTTGGCAAATAAGACAGCATCCCTGATTCTGGAATAGTGACCGAGGTCAGAACTCCGGATTCCTTCTCTCACTTGAGTGAGGCGTGATATTCCAAGCATAGCTCTTTCGATTCCTCTCTGGGTGACCCGAATAGCATTCTCATCCTGCTTTCATAGGGCCCAGGTCTCTGAGGTGTATGTTAATGCAGGGAGAACAGTGGAGTCTAAGAGATGTGCCCGGAGCCGGAGGTTCTTTGTCTTTTTAGCTATTTCTTCGATGCCTTTGAAGGCATTCCATGCTGCTCTCTCTTCCTCCTGCGCAGCTCAGGTTTTAGGTCGTTCATCATGTTGATTTCTCGACTTTGGTACACATAACTGCTGCATTCAGAGATATTTGTTCCATTGAGAGTGAATGGGGCCTCTGGAACTAGTTCATATTTCATAAACATGGGTTTTTTTTTTAGATTCAGCTGTAGACCTATCTTGCCACATTCTCGGTCGAAGTCAGCCAGCATTTGTGCCGCTTAGCTAATGTTTGGTGTTATTAGAACGATGTCATCAGTGAAGTGGAGGTGGTGTAGTTGCTGACCATCTATCTTCACTCCCATTCCTTCCCATTCTAAATGTCGGATCATCATATATTGAGGATCTAATGGTGCAAGCGCAAAAGATCAAGTACAACATCATTGGTCTGACTGAGAGGAGGAGGCGTCAGTCACATCATGCTGTATTTGACACCAGAGAAGAATTGTTCCTTTGAACCACGGCCGAAAGAGGCATAGGTGTCGTTGGTGTCCTTTTCAACACGAACATGGCCGTAAACATTGATTCATTTGAATGCCTAACAAACCGAATAGGACGATTACACTTGAAGAGATGTGGCCCACTGCCAGCAATTTCTATCTTCATTGTCTACTCACCAACATCCACATACAAAGAAGATGAAATGGAAAAATTCTACATGGAATTGGAGGAGTTCTGTAAAAAAGATCACACCTTCTACAAGATCATAGTCATTGATTTTAGGACCGAGAAGATCGGACCGAGAAGATCGGCTGAAGAACTCCACATCGGGACCCATGGCCTAGAATGGAATGAGTAGGGTGAGAGACTATCTGAGTTCATCATGTCCACCAAGACCTTTCATGGGAACTCACAGTTCCAGAAGGCTGAAGCAAAACGTTGGACATGGGAATCTCCTGGCGGACAGTTCCACAATGAAATTGACCACATCATCTTCAATGGACAGTTTTGTCTGACCGATGTAGCTGTTGTCCCCAAATTCCAAACAGGATCGGACCACCGTCTCCTTCGTGCAAAATTCTACTTCCCGTAATGGGGAGAAAAGGCTGCAAAGTTTAAGAAGAGAACTCCCAGAATGGCCACCAACTGGGAACTCTTTGGCACCATTGCAGCAACATGGGAAGATACCATCATTGACGACATCGATGAAGAATACAACCGACTGGTTCAGCACCTCTATGATTGTGTGAAGAATGCCAAGAGAGAGAAAGACACAAAAGGATGCTTGTCTTCAGAAACTCTTGAGCTCATTCGCCAACGTGGCAAGGCGTAAGCCTCAAGAGACCAAATGCTAATGTCCAAGCTTGCTAAACGGTGCAGAGAAGCAATAAAAGAAGACCTCAAAGACAGAAGAGCAGAAATACTGGAAGATGCAGCAGAAGCCGGGAAAAGCATTCGCACCGCCCGCCTGTCCTTCGCCAACTATAAGACCAAGATGACTGCCCTCCGAAGCCCTGATGCATCTATCACATCTTCCAGAAAGGCAATGGAGAAGATTATCCAGGACTTCTACTCAAATCTCTTTGATAGCCACATCCACCTGCCCACATACCAAATTCCACAGGATGGATATGTCATTCCCAACATTCTCCCTTCTGAAATCCGACATGCCATCTCGTCGGTAAAGGGAACAGCACCAGACCCAGACAAAGTCAGACCCCAACACCTGAAGAATCTGCCGTCGGTACTCATCAATACACTAGCTCGGCTCTTCACATGCTACCTATCCGAATGCAAGGTGCCCTCCCAATGGAAAACCAGCAGGTCATTTCTACTGTTCAAGAAGGGGGACATTCATGACATCGGCAACTATTGCCCCATCTGCCTGTTGTCCATCATCTACAAGCTGTTTACACTAGTCATCCTGAACAGGATTAGCAGAACACTAGATGAAGGACAACCATGCGAGCAAGCAGGTTTCCGGAAAGGATTCAGCACAATCGACCATATCCACACAGTAACCAAGCTCATTGAGGTTTGTAGGGAGTACAAGATGCCGCTCTGTCTCACGTTCATTGATTTACAGAAAGCCTTTGATTCTGTGGAGACTGAAGCAGACATCAAAGCCCTAGCCAAACAGGGTGTTCAAACCCAATACATTAAGATCCTTCGTGAGCTGTATTACGGATTCACCAGGATCTCACCATTCTACAAGGAAGTGATCATTGATGTCAAAAGAGGGGTTCGACAGGGTGATACCATTTCACCAAAACACTTCAGCGCCACCCTCGAGAACATCATGCGACAATCAGGGATATTAGTCTGAGTTTTCTTTCTTTGTGTTGTCTCTCCCTGCTTTGGGTATCAGGGTGATATGTGCCTTGTAGCAGTTGTTTGGGAGTGTTTCTGTTTCTCCTATTTCCTGGAAGAGCTTGAAAAGGACTGGCAGTAGGTCCTCCTTAAAGGTTTGGTAGAGTTTACTACTGAATCCGTCTGGACCTGGGCTTTTGTGTTTGGGCAGACTATTAATTACTGTTTCAATTTCCTCGATGGTGATAGGCTTATTCAAGTATTGAAGGTCTTCTTGTTTCAGCCGTAGGAGGTTTTAGGACCTCAGGAATTTATAGATTTCTTCTAGATTCTTGTGTTTCACGCCATACAGGCTTTCAAAGTAATCTCTGATTATCTTTTAGATTTCTGTGCTTTCTGTTGTGATGTCACCATTTTTATTTCTGATTCTGTTTATTTGGATTCTCTCTTTCCCTGTCAAGTCTTGCCAATGGTTTGTCAATCTTATTTATTTTTTCAAAGAACCAGCTCTTGGTTTCATTAATCTTTTTTTTTTTTTTTTGGTTTCTAACTCATTGATTTCCTCTCTAAGTTTTATTATTTCCTTTTTTCTGCCTGGGTTGGGCTCCTTTTGTTGGTCTTTTTCTAATTTCTTCAGCTCTGTAGTCAGGTTATTTTTGTGGGCCCTTTCTTGTTTCCTGATGAATGCTTGCAGAGCTATAAACTTTCCTCTTAACACAGATTTTCCATGTCCCACAAGTTCTTATAGTTGGTGTCTTCATTTTCATTTGTTTTCAGAAATCCTTCAATTTCCTGTTTGATTTCTTCTATGACCTACTGGTTGTGCAGGAGTGAGCTGTTCAGTTTCCAGGTGTTTGGTTTGACTCCCTGTTTCTGTGTGCGGTTAAATTCCATTTTTAGTTAATACATTTCTATCATTTTAATTTTATTGAGGTATGCTTTGTGACTCAGCATGTGGTCTATCTTGGAGAATGTTCCATGTGCACTAGAGAAAAATGTGTATTCAGCTTTTTTGGCATGAAAAGCCCTGTATATATCCACTAGCTCTCTTTCTTCCATTTCTTCCTCAGGGCCAATATTTCCTTAGTGAGTTTCAGTCTTGTTGATCTATCCATAGTTGATAGAGCAGTGTTGAAGTCTAAAACTATTATTGTGCTACTGTTAATGTCTTCTTTTAGGTCTCTTAGCAGTTGTTTTAAGTATTTTGCTGGCCCCTCGTTGGGTGCATATATTTTTAGTAGTGTAATTTCTTCCTGGTGTACATACCCCTTAATTAATAAGAAATGCCTGTGTTATCCCTTCTTACCTTTTTCAGCCTGAAGTCTATATTATCTGATACTAATATGGCCACACCAGCCTTTTTGGAGGAGTTGTTTGCATGGAGAATGGTCTTCCAACCTTTGACTTTGAGTCTGTGTTTGTTCTGATTATTCAGATGCGTTTCTTGTAGACAGCAGAATGTTGGGTTCAATTTTTTAATCCATTTTGTCACTCTGTGTCTCTTAATTGGTGCACTTAGACCGTTGACATTGAGAGAGATTATTGTCATCGGATTTTATGCCATCTTTCTGTTTGTGCTTGTTGTGCTTTTTGGGTTTGGTCGTATTACAGTAGACCCTTCAGTCCTTCTTTTTAAAGTTGGTTTTGAGTCCATGAAGTTCCTGAGTTGTTGCTTATCCATGAAGTTGTGTATCTTTCCTTCATATCTGAATGTGAGTCTGGCCGGGTAAAGAATTCTTGGTGAGGCCTGCAGTTCATTGAGCCTTTTCACAATATCCCACCATTGTTTTCGGGCTCGGAGTGTTTCATCAAAGAAGTCTGCTATAAATCTTAGGGATGTTCCTTTTGTATGTCATTTTCTTCTTTGAACTTGCTGCTTTCAGTATTCTATCTCTATCTATAGTTTTTGTCATTCTAATTAAGATGTGTCTTGGAGTATTATTGTTGGGGTTCCTTTTAGCTGGTATCCTGCAGGCCTCCTGGATCTTGAGGCAAGCGTTCTTTAGTTCTGGGAACGTCTCAGCAATTATGGCTTTGACAGTTTCTTCATCAGGATTTTCTTCTTGCCCTTCTGGGACCCCAATTATCCATATGTTATTTCTTCTGGCTTCATCCCCATTCTGTTTAGTTTACCAAAGCAAGGATTTATCTACTTTCTTTGTTGATGATCCTTTTTTTTTTTTTTTTTTTTTTTTTTTTTTGGTCACACCCGGCGATGCTCAGAGGTTTCTCCTGGCTCTGCACTCAGGAATCACTCCTGGCGGTGCTCGGGGGACCATATGGGATGCTGGGGATTGAACCCAGGCGGCGGCACAGGCCGGCCACGTGCAAGGCAAATGCCTTACCCACTGGCCTATCGCTTCGGCCCCTGGCAAGCTTCTCGTGTTGTATTTGAGATGCCAAATTCCAGTAACAATTATATTAGGTCATTCCCATGACCTAATATAATGGTTTGAGGCTCTTTATGTTCTTGTAGCAAGCCAATGCCCCTGGCTCTACTGGCATGAGACAGGACATATGGAGATATTACTGGTGCCTGCTCTAGCAAATAGATGATCAACGGTAAGATCGTGATCGTGATCATCCCCATTGTCTCTTGTTGTGTGTTCAGTAATTGTGAGTCTTTTTTTTCCATCTTCTGGTGTTGTGTAGAGAATCTTTTGAACTCGTCTTCAAGATCACTAATTCTTTCTTCAGTAGCTATTATTCTGCTATGATGGCTTTCCACTGTGTTTTTCATTTCATTTACCTCATTTTTAACATCTGTCATTTCCATTTTGCATTTTCCTCATTTCTTCTCTCACGTCCTCTTGTATTTTATTGATTTTGCATTCCATTGCTTCTTTGAGTTCCTTATGCATCCTTAACAATTTTTTTCTGAAATTCCTTATCAGAGAGGTTATACAACTCATCAGTATTGCTTGGATCATCTGGACTAGTGACTTCTCTCACTGAGCTTGATGGAATTTTGCATTGCTTTACCATTATGACTATTGTAGGTTGCAAATGTGAGTTCTTGGGTGACTAGATAGTCCAGTTATTAGGTGTCTGGGCTGTTTGCAGAGTTTGGGTGGGTGGCAAGGAGTGTAGGGTCAAAGTTTCACTGGGTACACATGTTATTGCATATAAAATACTCTTTGAATAAATGAGTAAATAATGAATAAATGAATAAATCAACATATAGTGCTAATTGAAGAACCCATTTTTTAATTTTTTAATTTTTACAATTACAAAGATATACAATTAAAAAGTTCATATTTGGGTTTTGGTCATACAGTGTTCCAGCACCCATCCCGCCACCAGTGTCCATCTCCCACCACCAACATCCCGGTTCCCTCCCCCTTCCCCCCAGCCCTCCTCCATGGCAGGTTCTTTATTTCTTTCCCTTTCTCTCTCTTTCTCTTTTCCTTCCCCTCCAGACTATGGATTACAGAACATACATTAAAGGGTTGTCATGTGTATCTTTTGCCTCTATGTTTTTTTGGTTTTTTTAAATATTTTATTATACAAACATGAGATATATAATTACAAAGATGTTCGTGTTTGGGTTTTGGTTTTACAGTGGTCCAGCACCCATCCCTCCAGCAGTGCCCATCTCCCACCACCTTGTCCCCAATTGCCTCTCTCCTCCCTATCCTGCCTCTATGACAGGTTCTTTACCTTTTCTCTCTTTCTTTCTCTCTTTCTTTCTCACTTTTCTTACACATTGTGGATTGCAATACATACATTTAGAGGTTATCATGTGTATCTTTTTGCCTATATTCAATGCTCAGTTCTAGGCTAGTATTATCACTTTTGACAATTATAAGCACACTTTTCCCTTCTCCATCTTATCTAACCTCTGACTCCCACACATTTGTGTAGATTCCACCTTTGACAACACTTCCTGATATGTTTTACCTGATCCACTTTACAGTATATTGGTTTCATGCTATATAAAAATATATATTTATATCATGCAAATAAACAGTCATTCTATATCTGTCTTTATCCTCTGGCTAATTGCACTCAACATGATCCTCTCCATGTCCATCCATTTATAGGCAAATTTCATAACTTCATTTTTCCTAACAGCTGCATAGTATTCCATTGTATAGATGTATAAAAGTTTCTTTATCCAGTCATCAGTTCTCGGACACGCTGGTTGTTTCCAGATTCTGGCTATTGTGAATAGTGCTGCTATGAAAATAAAAGTGCAGATGGTGTTTCTGTTGTGTGTTTTTGGCTTCCCAGGGTATATCCCCAGGAGTGGTATGACTGGGTCGAATGGGAGCTCAATTTCTAGTCTTTGGAGGAATGTCCATATTGTTTTCCAAAAAGGCTGTACCAGTCAACATTCCCACCAACAATGGATGAGAGTCCCTTTCTCCCCACATCCAGGCCAGCACTTGTTGTTGCTCTGTTGGATATGTGCCAGTCTCTGTGGTGTGAGATGATATCTCATTGTTGTTTTGACTTGCATCTCTCAGATGACTAGTGATGATGAACATTTTTTTCATATGTCTTTTGGCCATTCAAATTTCTTTCTCGTCGGGGTTTCTGTTCATTTCTTCTCCCCTTTTTTTGATGGGGTTGGCTGTTTTCTTCTTGTAAAGTTCTACCAGTGCCTGATATATCCTGGATATTAACCCCTTATCAGATGGGTATTGGGTGAATATTCTTTCCCATTCTGTGGACTGCCTTAGTGTCTCGGTCACTGTTTCTTTTGAGGTGAAGAAGCTTTTTAGTTTCATATAGTCCCATATGTTTATCTTTGCTTCCAATTGCTTTGTTAGTGGTAGTAACCGTGTTTTTGAAGAGAATTATAGCTAAGAAAATGGACTAAGGGCAGGTTTATTGATACTTTTCATTTTAAGGGACTGATGGAGGAAAAGGAAACCCATATAGAGGCTAAAAAGGAAAAGAGCAGTATTTGGGAGAAAAAATACAACAGTACAGTGCACCAAATGTCAAAAAGAGAATAGTTTTAGCAGATCTGATATCATGAAAAGGCCAAGTACAATATGTCCCCTGGTCCCTCTGAAGCCTTGTCTTTTCCCTGCCTTGCTAACAGTCTATCTCTTTTTATGGCTCTGTTTGTCATCTAAATACCTCTTGCTCTCTGAATCTTCCTCAAAACCATTCTGTAATCTTCCCTTTCTGGTTGCACATTTCTCTCCACTCAGTGTTTAAAGAAAGCTCACCAGAGCACAATTAAAATTTATATACTATTCAGGAGGAATTTTTTGTGGTGGGGTGCGTGCCGAGCAATGGTCAGTACTTACTCCTGCTCTGCGTTCAGGGATCACTTCTGGTGGTACTCAGGGAACCTTATGGGATGCCGGGGATAGGGATGTAACACTGGTCAGTTGCATGCAAAGCAAGTGCCCTATCCACTGCACTGTCTCTCGGATAGCACAGAAGGAAATGTCATGGCCCTATTTCTCTTTGACTTACTAAAAACTTACTGATAAAGCTATCACTAAATTTTATGAAAGCAAAGAGGGATCTAAATTAACATGTGTAGGAACTCCTCACCTACATACAATGATTTGTCCGTTTCTCATTTCCTTTTAAAACTTATTATTAAAGTGATAATACCAGCCTAGAACTGAGCATTGAATATAGGAAACAAGATATACATGATAATCTCTAAATGTATGTATTGCAATCCACAATGTGTAAGAGAAGAGAGAAAGAGAGAGAGAAGCGATAAAGAACTTGCCATGGAGGCAGGCTAGGGGGGGGGGGGAGGGAAGTGGGGACATTGGTGGTGGGAAATGGGCACTGGTGGAGGGATGGGTGCTGGAACACTGTATGACGGAAACCCAAACATGAACATCTTTGTAATTGTATATCACATGGCGGTGTAATAAAATATTTAAAAAAAACAAAAAAAAACTTATTATTAAAGTTCTTTTTTGTAAATAAAAGTCATTTATATCTAAGTGCAGATTTGACATTATTCAAGAAATACATAGCTAATCAAAGTGCAAACCATCTGGGTATTTAAATATATTTTATTGTAGTTATTGTTGTACCTTTTTTTATCTTCTCAACATTCCATAAAAAGAAAGTAATTTAGTTGTCTAAACAAAGACCTAAAAGCCAATGAAATAGTCTGAGGTGCACCTTTCATGAGAAAAGTCAGCATTACATACTCATTCAACAACATGTCAAAGAGCAGTTTGTGGCCAGAAAGATAGTACAGGGGGTAATGCCCTTGCTGTGCATGCAGTGGAACCATTTAAGTACTTGGCACAGCATATGGTGCCCTGAGCGTGAAACACACACACACACACACACACACACACACACACACACATACACACACGAGAGAAGGTGTGCATATTTGCTAAATGCAGTACAGTAAGGCATGGCCTCTGTGTTGAATATTGTCCTCTAAAAGTTAAGAAATCTGAATAACTAATTAACAGCAGTAAATTTGTGCTGCAAATTTACAGACAGGCACAGCCTTCTCTAGAAATATTCTATATTCTTTGTGTTGATGCTCTTCCCACCCTCTGCTGATAATGCACTGTCTCACACAAGGCTACTTTGTGTAGTAGCCTCTGTTAAAGAGATTCTAAGTGTAAGTAGATATACTGTTTGGGGACACAAGCTAGATACTACCTACCTACATCTTCACCTACAGCCATAAATTTTTCCCATTCCAAAAAATTTAAAATATAACAGACTATGTTTTTAATACAAAATATTTAGCCCTCCTTGTATTATTCAATCTTAAGGGAAAAATCTTTAATTTGTTTTTTTCTTTTTCTTTTTTGGGGAACAAGGTAAAGGAGAAGGGACTAAAAAAGCAAATATTTCAATTTGTTTCTGTTTGGAGGGAGTGATAAAATCACCATAAGTCTTAAGTGAAAAAATAAATAAGCCCTTGAAGTCAATAAAACTGTGGAAAGGAAAAGTTGTTAGGGGAATTTGTCTTGTGTGATAATCAGGGCTAATTTAATACTTCTCTAGACAATGCAATATCACTTGTATCACTTGTGTCACTTGTCTTCCGTTGATCATCGATTTGCTCAAGTAGGACCAATGACATGTCCATACATCCTGTCACATGCTGGAGTAGCCCAAGGGCATCTGCTTGCTTCAGGAACATACAGAGCCTCAAACCATTCCATCAGGTCATGGGATGAGGTCTATAATTGTTACTGGTACTTGGCATATCAAATAAGACACGGGTAGCTTGCCAGGCTCTGCCCTGCGGGTGGGATACTCTTGTAGTTACCTCTAATCTCGAGCATTTATTGATGAACCGCACTGCCGCAAGCAGCCGCACAAGCTGGGCTGTGATCAGCTCTTCTGCTGGGTGGAGTTCTGATGAGAGGGGAGTTCGGATGTGGAAAATGGTGGTCCTCATGGTGTGGGGGGTTCCTCTGGCTTCTTTCGAGGTTCTGCTGGGGTGGTGGGCCAGGGCTAGAACTCGCCATTCCTCCTGGGCACCTCATGATCAGCTGGGCACAGGGAGAGCCGGTAGCTCTGCCCCATGAGTCTCTGGATTAGCATACCTGGGCTGGGCTTGAAAAAGACTGCTGCAGGGTGGGTCTCAAGGAGCCAGGCTGTGATCAGCTCTTCTGCTGGGTGGAGTTCTGACGAGAGGGGAGTCGGATGTGAAAAATGGCGACCCTCATGGTGTGGGGGTTCCTCTGGCTTTGCAAGGCTCTGCTGGGGTGGCGGGTCAGGCCTAGAACCCACCATCCCTCCCGGGCGCCTCGTGATCAGCTGGGCACAGGGAGAGCTGGTAGCAGCTCTGCTCTATGTATGTGAGTCTCTGGACAATGCAGTAACAATATGTAAACAGTTAAATAATTCTGCAGAACAGGACAGGAAAATACAGGAATTGGTCCATCCATCCATGCAATCATCTTTAGTCAGCAATTTCCCTCCACTCTCTAAAGGTGAACACTTTTACTTGGTATGATTTAGTAGATTGTTTGGGAGAACCTGACATTTATTACCATTAATTTAAATGGAAAAGTTTTTGAGCATTTTCACACTCAAAAATAACCTGCCAATCATACCATAGAAAAGAGCATTCGAGAGCCAAAAAGACAATATAGTAGAGTGTTTGCTTTTCATATAGTCCTTCTGAATTCTATCCCCAGCATCAGTAGTGATTCCTGTGTACTGAGCCAGAGGTAACACTGGAAACCCTGAGCATAGCTAGGTATGGCCCAAAAAACAAAATAATAATAACAAAAAAACATTCTACACTTAGATAGTGGGAAAATTTATATAGCCAAAGTGATATTTTGGATCAGTAGGAAAATAATAAAATATTTAATAAATGATCTGAATATAACTAGCTACCATATATTTGAAGTGTATGTTTGAGGTACATGTCACATGTTTAAAAATGAATTTAGAAGAATAAAACAATAACATTGAAAATAAAATTTCAAAATCCTAAGAAGAAAATCTATAACTTACCTACTGTCTTTAAGAATAGTGGGACTATATTAATCAAAATAGGAAACCCAACATTCATTTAAAATGAAAGATATAATGATCACATAAGCTATAAAATGCCTAAATTATCAAAAGTTTCCACAGAGAAATCAATGCTGAAAGACAAAAATTCAATATAGAGGGAAAATATCTAAACATAGCTAAGATAAGAAAAAATACAGCTCAAGAGAGCTAAGCCACAACTAAATAATTCAGAGAGGAGTTCATTCAGAATAAACATAGGAATCAAGGCTCAAACACACTTTCAATACAAAAGACAAATTAAATGTTTGCCATCAAACTTACAAAAATCAAAATGTAGGATATTGCTGGTAGAGATTAAAAAGAAATGGTACTCATATACTACCACTGGATGTATAAATAGTAGCAATATTTATAGGGAAAATATCTACAAAATAAAATCCTTTACAAATTTTAAAGTTTTGTACATGAATTTAACACCTGTAGATAATATATATATATATTTGATTTTTATTATGTCACCATGATTTGTAAATTTGCGTGATTAGCTTGTCTTCAACTCTACTACTATAAGTCAGAAAAAGAAATATAAGTGCTGACATGTCAGGTTATGTATCCTATAATATCTATTGCAGAATTTTTTGTTGTTATTTCAGGATTCAAACTCAGCTCTCACCTATACAAAGCACGTGGCACTGAGTCACATCATTGAACTGTGATTCAGTTCAAAGCAGCAACTGTTGTTGCTTTGTCAGTCTGGTTATAAGGCTCTGACTTTTGTATTTGTATTTACTATGCAAAACAGTATGCACAAGAAATAAATAAACATAATTCCCTAGGCAAATGGGTGGCTATATTTTCTTATAGTCACAACAGACTATAATTTGAAGAATTAATTACATCAATGTGAAAGGAGTCCCACAATGTATTGCTGAAGGATAAAGCAAGGGCCAGAAACTGATTATGAACTGCTTATTTCAAGACTCCTACTCATGCATGTATACCTATCAGTATAACAATATAAAACACAAATATGAATTAATAAATATATAGAAATGTGTGGATTTGTAAACTATGCTAAGAACTAGTCTTGGTTGTCAACATAAATTTTGGGCCAGAGAGATAGTACTGTAGATAGAGTACACACAGCTAACCTGGGTCTAATCTCCAGCACTACATATGTTCTCCTGAGACCTGTAAACAGAGATTCATGAGAACAGAGCCAATAGTTAGCTCTGAATATTGCTGGTTCAGCCCCCAAAACAAACAAACATAAAAAGGAAAAAGAATGGTTTATGATAACATCTGTTAAAGTCTTTTTAACAATGGTGATTTGTATTTCTTACTTCATGCCTGTTCACCCACCTCCCTATTTTCTTTTCAAATTTACAGATGTTGGAGCTTCTACACATCCCTGTGATGATACATACTGTGGACCTTTCCCAGAATCTGAACCAGAAGTGAAAGCTGTAGCTAAGTTCCTTCCGAAAACACAGGAAGCACATTAAGGCTTACCTCTCCTTCCATGCATATGCTCAGATATTGATGTATCCCTACTCTTACAAACATGCAACAATCCCCAATTTTAGTTGTGTGGTAAGTATTCAAACCTGTATATGTGCATCAGACTTTATACTTCTTTTTCTTTTTTTAAATTTTTTTTATTTTATTACACCACCTTTAGACAAACAGTTATAAGATGCCCATGCTTGAGTTTTTGGTTCTACAGTGTTTCAACACCCATCTCTCCACCCATGCACATCTCCCATCACCAATGTCCCCAACTCCCTCCCCCCACCCCCCAGCCCACCTCCATGGTGGGTTCTGTATCTCCTTTCTCTCTTTCTATCTCTCTCTCCCTCCTGCCTACCTTTCCTACACATTGTGAAATGTAGTATATTCTAGTACGTGATTGATTCCACTAGTTTGATGGACCGCGCCCAGACAGCAAAAATGGCAGCTATTTTGGTGGGCTAGTCTCATCTGTCTGCTTCTGGGGCCCCACAGAGGTGATGGGCCAACAACGAAAACCCATCTCTCCTTCTGGGAGCCTCATGGTCAGATGGGCTATGGGAAAGCTGAATGCCAGCTCTCCCCCATTGAGTCTGAGGCTCTGCATGCTATTGCTGGTCCTATACTTCTTTTCTAATGCTAAGATTGTTCTAAGTACTTATGATAAGAAGAAGAACATGTTCTACTTATTCTATGCATGTTTGTATATTATTTATAAGCTGTTTTTTCATAAGAGATTGTGGTAGGTAACTATTATTATCCCCATTTTACAAATGAGGAAACTCTAACCTAAAGAAATTAAGTAAGTAGGATAAAAATACAAACTACTATGATGGCCAGAATCCAGTAACAAATCTATCTCTGGCATTGCAGCATTCAGCAACTGTGCTATGCTTCTTACTCAAATGCAATCATTTCTAACCTATTTACATTCTTACCACAGGTTTTGCAGAAAATGTCAGGATGGATTTGATTAATATTATAGCTTAGGTCATATATACAGAGATGTAATTAACTTTACTGAGTAAATAATTTTTCATAAACTATAGTCTGGTTCTCATTAATTAAATTCAAGTTTTAATTTATAAGCACTATTTGCTTAATACTACTAAGTCTCTGGGCATATATCTGACAAGTTGGTGCTAAGAGTGAACCACCTTTCAGGAAGAAGATTATTTGAAATGTGGAGAAGCAGTGTACTTTTTTTATTCCTTAACTCCAATCAAGATATTATCAATAGGGTATAATTCTTCTAAAGTAAGACTTGTTCAGAGTCTATGATATCTATAGACCTATAAGGTTCTAAACTAGGCTAAACAAATATATACCCCCTCTCTCCCTGCAGTTTGAACCCTGTAACAGTTCATTCGAAGTAACAGGAATTCTTGATCTTGATGTACAGGAAGACCTAAAAAGTATAGGGAAACTGAGGCGGTCAGAAGAAAGTCTGGAGGAAGGCCAGTGTTGTGTCTAAAAGAGACAGACTAAAAAAGAGTTTGTTTTTGGGTAATACCTATAAGAATTCTCAGTAGTGAAATTAGCCAGAAGGAAAAAGACAGATATAGAATGACTGCATTTATCTGTATGACATAAATATATACATATATTTATAATATATATAAATATCATATATATTATATATGTGGTATAAATATATATTTATGATACATATAAATATATCATAGTTATATACATATATATATATACTCTGATACCAATATCTAAGTTCAGTCAAAACATGGATCAAGATGTCTTGTCAAAGGTGGAATCTACCACAAACATGTGGGAGTCAGAAGTTAGGTAAGACAGAGAAAGGAACAGTGTGCTAATAATTGTCAAAAGTGATAATACCAGCCTAGAACTGAGCATTGAATAAGGCAAAAGATACACATGATAACCTCAAAATGTATGTATTGCAATCCTCAATGTGTAAGAGAAGGAAGAGAAAGAGAGAGAGAGAGGAGATAAAGAACCTGCCAGATTAGGGAGGGGGGGAAGGAATCGGGGACATTGGTGGTGGGAAAAGGGCATTGGTGGAGGGACCTGTACTGGAACACTGTATGACTGAAACCCAACATGAACATCTTTGTAATTGGTGGTATAATAAAATATTTAAAAAAAGAATTTCAGTAAATTTTATCTGCTGATAAAGAGTATAAAGGAGTATTAAATTGTGCAGGACTATTTTTTCAGTGCTCTGTTCATCAAGAAACTTTCTGGTTTAGCTTTAGTACTGCCACCCTCACCACCTTGTATCACAATAACTTTATAAGCAAATGTTCAAATTCTTAAACTGAGTGTGGTGAAACTCATCATCTCACAAGGACTTACAAGCAATACAGAGTATGTTAAAGTTGTTGAAGATAATACTTCCTATATTTTAAATTGATCTTCCCACCAGAATTTAAACCTGTTTTCCTTTTTCTTGGATAGGAGATTATAGTATAAGAATAAATCCATGGTTCACAGACAAGGAGGAGATTGCCTCCCAATGGACATGTGGCAAAAACTAAAGGCAAAGGCATAGGGGATGTGAGTGGCATTAAATTCTATTAAGAACTTGAAAAATATTCCATTAGGGCCTGAGGGATATAAGGCGACCAATGCCTAGTGTGTGCTGTGCAAGCATGAGGTTGTAAGTTTGATCCCTGATACCACTCACAAGCACCAAGCATCGTTTTCACAATTCTGGTCATTCTTAGCTTCTCTGCAATATGTGATCCTCATAATCACAAGTGATCTGTGATCCTCATAATCACAATGAGGTACTACAAGTCTGTGTAAGAAACATAATTAAAGGATTGAGCCCCAGTTAGTCTTACAACTAAAAATAGGTGTGAGTACCACATAATGCTTTGGTGAGTGTATATGTGAACATTGAAGACAAAAGTGTCTGACCCCACAGCCAGAATGTGTGCACACACCACAACTAAAGAGTGTGACTCAGTGCGCCTGTGTGCAAGCACCACAACCCTCAGAGAGCACCAGAACCAAGAGCATGTGCAATCTCTGGTCATCTCAGTTTCATCAAGAGGAAGAAAGGAAAGGGTCAAAACAAACAAAATAACAAAACAATTTTTTAAAATTCCATTAATATGTAGAAATTTCTGCAGAAGTTTTTTATCATTAAATTTCTTTAAATATAGAAATGTTTGAGTTTAAAAATATTTATTTGAGGGCCCGAGTGATAGCCCAGCGGGTAGGGCGTTTGCTTTGCCTTGCGGCCGGCCTGTGCTGGCCTGGGTTCGATCCCCGGCATCCCATATGGTCCCCCAAGCACCGCCAGGAGTAATTTCTGAGTGCAGAGCCAGGAGTAAACCCTGAGCATCGCCGGGTGTGACCCAAAAAGCAAAAAAAAAAAATAAAAAATAAAATATTTATTTGAGATCTAGTAATTTAATCATGGGTTCTTGGGGGTAATTGGAAGAAGAAACAATGGAGAGATAAATAATAATAAAAACTCTTTCAAATAAAATCTGCTGTGCCAGACTAGAAGACCACATCTGAATTCCCTTTCCCTTTCAGCATTTAACCAGCACCCAAATGCTATTCAAGGAGTTCAAGGGTTAAAACTGTGTTTGTGAGGCCTGAGCAATAGGACATATAGTCCCCTGAGCACCACCAGGAGTAACTCCTGAGTGCAGAGCCAAGAGTAACTGCTGAGCATTGCTAGGTGTGACCCAAAAAGATAATAATAATAATAAAAATAATAACAACAATAATCACTTGATCACTTGACATCCCGTTATTCATCGATTTGCTCAAGCAGGCACCAGTAACATTTCCATTTGACCCTATCACGCGTGCCAGTGTAGTCCAATGGCATTTGGTTTCTTCAGGAATAATAAATAATAATAATAATGATGAAGATGATGATGATAATAATATAATAATAATAATAATAAAGCAGCTGTGTTTGTGCTGTATGTAAATAGACAGCATTCATCTTGTTTCTTAAGAGATTTTTCCCTGAGTTTATCTGAATGATGAATAAAGTACTCTTCACCAACTGGTGAAGAGGTCAGTCAATCACCTAAATGTAGAAATATCTGCCTTTGCCATGGACTATTGCAGAGACTGTTGGAAAAAAATGTTTATATCATAGAACAGTCTCCATAAAAATACTTCATTATGATGCTTACATTCTTTTTCTGTTGGCTTCTGTGAGAAGAATGTCTCATCAGTGAGATCAATAATAAATTGTCTGCCATATAGCCCAGCGGTAGGGCGTTTGCCTTGCACACAGCCGGCCTGCGCCAGCCTGGGTTCTATCCCGGCATCCCCATATGGTCCCCTGAGCACCGCCAGAGTAATTCCTGAGTGCAGAGCCAGGAGTAACCCCTGAACATTGCTGGGTGTGACCCAAAAAGCAAAAAAAAAAAATAAAAAAAATAAAATAAAAATAAATTGTCTGCCAGTCTCTGGAACCTGGTATCCACAAGGGTGCATTTATAGCACACTCTCTTTTTGCTCATTCCCAGGAGAAAGAGGACAGTGTGCTGAAGTTAGGTCCAACATACAGCACCATATTGCCTAGAGTGCCTCAAATGAGGTATTGAATTATTCACAGGCAAATTGAAATGGGAGAATTGTATACAGGTTTCAAATGCCTCTTTCCCTCTCACCCGTCATATAATACACTTCTCTCATTCCTTGCTTCAGCGACTGCTTTTGAACTGCTTTTGGTCATAGGGAAGTATCACTCAGTTCATGTTAGAGTATTTTGATTGTATTGGGTTCTTTTTTTCTGAGTTTTGGCATTTGTAAGAATTCCAACTCAAAACTTAGATCACTTATCAGGACATGACTGGGCTGATGAGGTTCACATGATCTTTAGAGTTGTGCAACATTCTTAAATTGTTGCTCCAATTTTATATGGATAAAAATCCACTTACCGCGCACATTCTGCCTGGGCTCACATGTTTCCTCGCGCAGTATGCTGCAAGGACACTCATGCTGCCTGAGCCCATGTGGCGCGCATGTGGTGCCTGAGCACGTGTGTTGCCCGCATCTCCCCTCTTGAGATGTGTACTTTCTCTTTACTCAAGCTCTCTGCCTTTGGAGTAGCCCCTCGTTCTCCCTTGAGCGCGTTACTCTTTCCTTTCTTTCTCTCCCTCCCCTCACTTTAAACCTCCTCAATAAAACCTATTTTACTTCACACAAAAAAAATCCACTTACTGAAGTAAATAATTTGTTTTTTAAACTTTTTTTAAAAAACTTTTTGGGGGGTCACATCTAGCGATGCTCAGGGTTACTCCAGGGTCTGCACTCTTGAATTACTCCTGACCGTGCTTGGGGGACCATATGGGATGCCAGTGAGCGAATCCAGGTCAGTCTCATGCAAGGTAAATGCTACCCACTGTACTATTGGTCTGGCCCCAAGAAAAGAATTTCTTAATTTGTACAGATCCACTAAAATGTGCTTTAAAGGTCAATTAGAAGATCTTGATATTCTTGCAGATTTGTGCTTCTTCAACATTAAGGCTAAAAATATTAGGAATCTGGCACATATAGACATATTGTCAAATACTAAGTATGAGGCTATGATAAGTACTGACATGTTACTGCCCTGTAACATTTTATCATTTATACACATGGGTGTCTCTGAACTAAAGTAAAATGACTGGATGTTAAATTCTCATCTTATGGGTACTTAGCCCAATTTGACCACTTCTTGTTGTATAGCTCCATTCAACCTTTCCTTTCTCATAAGTAAAATGCAAATATCAGTCATCAGTGACTTGGTTTTTTTTTTTATTTTTTATTATACTACCGTGACACATACAATTACAAAGGTGTTCATAATTGGTTCTTGGTAATACAGTATTCCAGCACCCATACCTCCACCAGTGCCCCATTCCCACCACCAATGTACCCCGCCCCCTCCCGCCCCACCCCAGGCTGCTTCAATAGAAGGTAGCCCCCTTTCCCTCTCTCTCTTTCTTCTCTGTCTCTGCATCTCTCTCCCTCTTCTTTTTACACATTGTGGCTAGCCCTGCAGATATTTAGAGTTTATCACTTAAGTCTCTTTGTGTATATTCAATGGTGAGTTTTTTCCCACACTTAGTAAAACACTGGTATCTATTTATATCCTATTATATCCAATTAATGAATGCAGTCATTCTATATATGTCCTTTTCCTTCTGACTAATTTCACTCAAAATGATAGTCTCCATGTCCATCCACTTGCAGGTAAATTTCATAATTTCGTCTTTTCTGACAGCTGCATAGTATTCCATAGTGTAGATGAACCACAGTTTCTTTAGCCAGTCCTCTGTTCTCGGGCATTTAGGTTGTTTCCAGATTCTAGCTATTGTGACTAGCACAGAGATGAATAAAGAAGTACAGATAGTGTTTCTGCTATGTGTTTTTTGGTCTCTCGGGTATATTCCCAGGAGTGCTATTGCTGGATCAAATGGGAGCTCAATATCTAGTTTTTCGGAGGAATGCCCATATTGTTTTCCAAAAGGGCTGAACCAAAAGGCACTCCCACCAACAGTGGATGAGAGTCTTTTTTTCTCCCCACATCCATGCCAGCACCGGTTGTTTTTGCTGTTTTGGATGTGTGCCAGTCTCTGTGGTATGAGATGGTACCTCACTGTTGTTTTGATTTGCATCTCCCTTGATGATTAAAGATGAAGAGCACTTTTTCATATGCCTTTTGGCCATTTGAATTTCTTCTTTTTTGGAAGCTTCTGTTCATTTCTTCTCCCCATTTTTTGATGGGATTGGCTGTTTTTTCTTGTGAAGTGCTACCAGTGCCTGATATATCCTGGATATTAACCCCTTGTCAGATGGGTATTCGTTGTATATTTGAATATCCTTTCCCACTCTGTGGATTGTCTTTGTATCTTGGTCACCGTTTCTTTTGAGGTGCAGAAGCTTTTTCAATTTTATATAATCTCATTTGTATATCTTTGCTTCCATTTGTTTAATCAGTGGTGTGTCGCCTTTAAAGATACCTTTAGTTTTGATATCATAGAGCGTTTCTCTATGTTTTCTTCGATGTACCTTATAGATTCATGTCTGATGTTGAGATCTATAATCCATTTTGATCTGACTTTTGTGCATGGCGTTAGAAGGAGGTCTAAGTTCATTTTTTTACACGTAGCTGCCCAGTTTTCCCAGCACCATTTGTTGAAGAGGCTTTCTTTGCTCCACTTAATATTTTTTGCTCCTTTATCGAAGATTAAGTGGTTGTATATTTGAGAGTGTGTTTCAGGATATTCAGTTCTATTCCATAGGTCTACGGGTCTGTCTCTATACCAATACTACACTGTCTTAATTACAACTACTCTGTAGTAGAGCTTGAGGTTGGGGAAAGTGATATCTCCCATCTTCTTTTTCCCAAGGATTGCTTTAGCTATTCGTGGGGATTTATTATTCCATACAAATTTCAGGAGTGTTTGTTCAATTTCTTTGATGAACATCATGGGTATCTTTATAGGGACCTCATTGAATATGCATAAAGCTCTAGGGGTATTACCATTTTTATAATGTTAATTCCCAATCCATGAGCAGGGAATGTGTCTCTATTTCCTCAGGTCCTCTTTTATTTCCTGAAGTAAAGTTTTGTAGTTTTCTTTGTAGAGATCCTTTAGATTCTATGTCAAACTAATTCCTAGGTATTTGATTTACTGCGGCGCAATTGTGAATGGGATAGTTTCTTTAATGTCCCTTTCTTCTCTTTCACTGTTTGCATATAGGAAGGCCATTGACTTTTGGGTATTGATTTTGTACTCTGCCACTCTACTATAGGAATGTATTATTTCTAGGAGCCTCTTGGTAGAGAGTTTCGGGTTTTCAAGGTATAATATCATGTCATCTGCAAATAGTGATAACTTGGCTTCTTCCCTTCCTATCCAGATGCCCTTAATGTCTTTTTTCTTCCCTGATTGCTATGGCAAGTACTTCCAGTACTATATTGAATAGAAGCGGTGAGAGTGGGCAGCCTTGTCTTGTCCCTGATCTTAAGAGGAAGGCTTTCAGTTTTTTCCCCCATTGAGAATGATGCTTGCTGTGGGCTTGTAGTAGATGGCCTGGATTATCTTGAGGAAGGTTCCTTCAATCCCCATTTTACGGAGAGCTTTTATCATGAATGGGTGTTGAATCTTGTCAAATTCCTTCTCTGCATCTATTGATATGATCATATGGTTTTTATTTTTCTTTTTGTTGATATGATGTATTATGTTGATTGACTTGCGGACGTTGAACCATCCTTGCATTCCCGGGAAGAATCCACTTGGTCATGGTATATAATCTTTTGATGACTCTTTGGATTCTATTTGCTAGTATTTTGTTGAAGATCTTAGCATCCGTGTTCATCAGGGAGATTGGTCTGTAGTTTTCCCTTTTTGTAACATCTCTGTCTGCTTTGGGTATCAGGGTGAT
This sequence comes from Cryptotis parvus, assembly GCA_021461705.1. Taxonomy (NCBI): domain Eukaryota; kingdom Metazoa; phylum Chordata; class Mammalia; order Eulipotyphla; family Soricidae; genus Cryptotis; species Cryptotis parvus. The sequence continues at coordinate 49,878 of JAJIBD010027792.1, forward strand.
ATGTGCCTCGTAAAAGCTATTTGGGAGTGTTTCTGTTTCTTCAATTTGCTGGAAGAGCTTGAAAAGAATTGGGAGTAGGTCCTCTTTGAAGGTTTGGTAGAATTCACTGGTGAATCCATCTGGACCTGGGCTTTTGTGTTGGGGAGACTTTTGATTACCAATTCCATCTCCTCGATGGAGATAGGTTTGTTGAGGTATTCCAAATCTTCTTGTTGCAGACTTGGGAAGCTATAGGAATTCAGGAATTTGTCCATTTCTTCTAGGTTCTCTTGTTTCGTGGCATACAGGCTCTCATAGTAATCTCTGATGATCTTTTGAATTTCTGTGGTTTCTGTTGTGATGTCCCCATTTTCATTTCTGATTCTATTTATTTGGGTTCTCTCTTTTCCTTTTCTTACAAGTCTTGCAAGTTTCTGTTGTGATGTCCCGTTTTCATTTCTGATTCTATTTATTTGGGTTTTCTCTTTTCCTTTTCTTACAAGTCTTGCAAGTGCAATCTTGTTTATTTTTTCAAAGAACCAGCTTTTGGTTTTGTTGATCTTCTAGATTGTTTTTGACATTCCATCTCATTGATTTCTGCTCTAAGATTTATTATTTCTTTCTTTCTTTCTGCTTGGGTTGGGCTCCTTTTTTGTTGATCACTCTCTAAGATCTTTTTTTTTTTAAGTATTTTATTATACCACCGTGAGATATACAAATAAAAAGATATACAATTAAAAAGGTCATGTTTGGGTTTTGGTCATACAGTGTTTCAGCACCCGTCCCTCCACCAGTGCCCATCTCCCACCACCAACATCCCCGGTTCCCTCCCCCTTCCCCCAGCCCTGCTCCATGGCAGGTTCTTTATTTCTTTCCCTTTCTCTCTCTTTTCTCTTTTCCTTCCCTTCCAGACTATGGATTACAGAACATACATTAAAAGGTTGTCATGTGTATCCTTTTGCCTCTATTTAATGCTCAGTTCTAGGTTGGCATTAGTACCGTCGACAATTATTAGCACCCTGTTCCATTTTCTGTCTTACCTAAACTCTGACTCCCACACGTTTGTGATAATTTCCACCTTTGACAAGACCTCCTGATATATGTTTCACTTGACCTTGGATATTGGTATCATAATATGTACATATATATTTATGCCATGCAAATAAATGCAGTCATTCTGTATCTGTCTCTCTCCTTCTGGCTAATTTCGCTCAACATAATCTTCTCCATGTCCATCCATTTATAGGCAAATTTTATAACTTCATTTTTTCCTAACAGCTGCATAGTATTCCATTGTGTAGATGTACCAAAGCTTTTTATCCAGTCATCGATTTTCGGGCACTCTGGTTGCTTCCAGATTCTGGCTATTGTGAATAATGCTGCTATGAACATAAAAGTAGGGATGGTGTTTCCGCTGCATATTTTTGGTTTCCCAGAGAAGATTCCCAGGAGTGGTATGGCTGGGTCAAATGGGAGTTCAATTTCTAGTCTTTGGAGGAAAGTCCATATTGTTTTCCAGAAAGGCTGTACCAGCCGGCATTCCCACCAACAATGGATGAGTGTCCCCTTTTCCCCACATCCACGCCAGCACTTGTTGTTCTTGCTCTTTTGAATATGTGCCAGTCTCTGTGGTGTAAAGTGGTATCTCATTGTTGTTTTGATTTGCATCTCTCTGATGATTAGTGATGATGAGCATTTTTTTCATATGTTTTTTGGCCATTCCGAATTTCTTCCTTGCTGAAGTTTCTGTTCATTTCTTCTCCCCATTTTTTGGATGGGGTTGTTTGTTTTCTTCTTGTAAAAGTTCTACCAGTGCCTGATATATCCTGGATATTAACCCCTTATCAGATGGGTATTGGGTGAATATTCTTTCCCATTCTGTGGACTGCTTTTGTATCTTAGTCACTGTTTCTTTTGAGGTGCAGAAGCTTTTTTAGTTTCATGTAGTCCCATATGTTTATCTTTTTCTTCTAGTTGCTTTGTTAGTGATGTTTCACTTTTGAAGATGCCTTTAGCTTCAATGTCGTGGAGGGATTTTTCCTATATTTTCTTCAATGTACTTTATGGATTCAAGTCTGATATTGAGATCTTTAGTCCATTTTGATCTGATTTTTTGTGCATGATGTTAGACACAGGTCCAAATTCATTTTTTTACATGTTGCTGCCCAGTTTTCCCAACACCACTTGTTGAAGAGGCTTTCCCTTACTCCATTTTAGACTCATTGCACCTTTATCAAAGATTAAATGATCATGTGTTTGAGGTTGGGTGTCAGGATACTCAATTCTATTCCATAGGTCCACAGGTCTGTTTTTATTCCAATACCATGCTGTTTTAATTACTACTGCCTTGTAGTACAGTTTGAAGTTGGGAAAGGTGATGCCTCCCATCTTCTTTTTCCCGAGGATTGCTTTAGCTATCCTTGGGGGGTTTATTGTTCCATACAAATTTCAGGAGCGTTTGGTCAATTTCTTTTGAAGAATGTCATCGGTATCCTTATAGGGACTGCATTGAATCTGTACAGAGCTCTAGGGAGTATTACCATTTTGACAATGTTGATTCTCCCCATCCATGAACAGGGAATGTGTTTCCATTTCCTTGTGTCCTCTTTTATCTCTTGGAGCAGTGTCTTGTAGTTTTCTTTGTACAGGTCCTTTACATACTTGGGTAAGTTGATTCCTAGGTATTTGATTTTCTGTGGCACAATTGTGAATGGAATAGTTTCCTTAATATCCCTTTCTTCTGTTTCGTTATTTGTATATAGGAAAGCCACTGACTTTTGGGTGTTGATTTTGTATCCTGCCACTCTACTATATGCGTCTATTGTTTCTAGGAGTTTTTTGGTAGAGAGTTTAGGGTTCTCTAGGTATAATATCATGTCATCTGCAAATAATGATAGCTTGACTTCTTCCTTGCCTATCTGGATGCCCTTGATGTCCTTTTCTTCTCTGATTGCTATGGCAAGTACTTCCAGTACTATATTGAATAAAAAGAGGTGAGAGGGGGCAACCTTGTCTTGTCCCTGATCTCAGGGGAAGGCTTTCAACTTTTCCCCATTGAGAATGATGCTTGCTGTGGGCTTTTGGTAGATGGCTGTAACTATCTTGAGGAAAGTCCCTTCAATTCCCATTTTCTGGAGTGTTTTAATCATGAACGGGTGCTGGATCTTGTCAAATGCTTTTTCTGCGTCTATTGAAAGGATCATATGGTTTTTATTTTTTTCTTTTATTGATATGATGTATTATGTTGATTGACTTGCGAATGTTGAACCATCCTTGCATTCCCGGGATGAATCCAACTTGGTCATGATTACTCTCTAAGATCTTAAGTGTGAAGTCAGACTGTTTGTGATGGCCTTTTCTTCTTTTCTGATGAATGCTTGAAGAGCTATGAACTTCCCTCTTAACACTGCTTTTGCTGTATCCCACAAGTTCTGGTAATTCGTGTCTTCAGTCTCATTTATTTCCAGGAATCTTTGGATTTCCTCTTTGATTTCTTTTGTGACTTGCTGGTTGTTCAGTAGTGAGCTGTTTAGTTTCCAGGTACTTGGTATTGGTCTCTGTTTTCATGTACAATTAACTTCTATTTTCAGTGCATCATGATCTGAGAAAATAGTTGGCAACAATTTCTATCTTCTTGATTTTATGGAGGTATGATTTATGACTCCAGCATGTGATCTATTTTGGAGTATGTTCCATGTGAACTGGAGGAGAAAGTGTATTCAGCTTTTTGGGATGAAATGCCCCTGTATATGTCTACCAGTCCTCTTTCTTCCATCTCTTCTTTTTAGGGCCAGTATTTTTTTGGTAAGTTTCAATCTTGTTGATCTATCCAGTGTTGAAGCCTCCAACTATAATTGTGTTGCTGTCAATGTCTTCTTTGAAGTCTATTAGTAGTTGTTTTAGGTATTTTGCTGGCCCCTCATTGGGTATATATGTTTAATAGCGTGATTTCTTCCTGATATATATCCCCTTGACTATTAAGAAGTGACCTTCACTGTCCCTTCTGACCTTCTTCAGCCTGAAGTCTATGTTGTCAGATACCAGTATGGCTATGCCAGCCTTTTGGATGGATTGTTTGAATGAAGGATTGTTTTCCAGCCTTTTATTTTGAGCCTGTCTTAGCTCCAGATTGTTCAGGTGTGTTTCTTGAAGGCAGTAGAATGTCAGATTCAATTTTTTGATCCATTTTGCCACTCTGTGTCTCTTAACTGGTGCATTTAGACCATTGACATTGAGTCAGATTATTTTCTTGGGATTTTGTGCCATCTTTCTGTATAGGTTAGTTGTTCTTTTGGGTTTTGTCTTGTCTTAGAGTAGATCTTTCAGTCCTTCTTTTTAAGGTTGGTTTGAGTTTACAAAGTTCCTAAGCTGTTGTTTATCCAAGAAGTTGTATATCTGTCCTTCAAATCTGAGTGAGAGTTTAGCGGGATAGAGAATTCTTGCTGAGGCATTCATTTCATTGAGTTTTTTTACTATATCCCACCACTGCCTTCGGGCTTGGAGGGTCTCTTCTGAGAAGTCTGCTGAAAGTCGAATGGATGCTCCCTCTGTATACAATTTCCTTCTTTGATCTTGCTGCCTGAAGAATTATGTCTCTTTCTATGGCATCCATTACTTTAACTAGGGATGTATCTTGGTGTCTTTCTATCAGGGTCTCTTCTTGTTGGTATGCGTTGGGCTTCTTGGATCTGGATGCCTTTGTTCTTTAACTCAGGGAACTTTTCAGCCAGGATGTTTTTAACTGTTTTAATTTCCTAGGGGTTACTTTCCTGTCCCTCTGGGACTCCGATATTCTTATGTTGTTCTGCCTGGCTTCATCCCATTGTTCTCTGTTCCGTTGCTGATCCATTTTCCAGTCTTTTTCCATCTTATGTAGTTCTCTGAGTGCTTTTTGCAGCTCATCTTCAGTCTCACTGATTCTCTCTTCCGCTGCTGTCATCCCTACTGTTGAGAGACTCTATTGTGTTTTTCATTTCATCTACTAAGTTTTTAAGCAATGATATTTCTTTTTGCATGGTTCTCATTTCTGCTCTCATTTCCTCCCGAAATTTATTGACTGCCCTTTCAACTGCTTCATTTATGTTCTGTATTTTTATAGGACATCTGCTCCATTTTTTTTGGTTGAGCTCCTTAAATATCCTACCAATTTCTTCTCTAAATTCCTTGTCAGAGAGATCATGCACATCTGCATTCTTTTTGAGTCTTCAGGGTTGATTTATTCATCTGTTCTTCGAACTGGGGATCTGGGCGTTATTTCCCCCATGGTGTTGCGGTGTTCAGGGATAGAGTCCTCTAGTGTACTGTTTCTTTTTTCTTGAGGTTATTACCTTCCCTTGGTGTTGAATTTCCTGGT